>VZSC01012648.1:159126-217429 GCA_013398225.1 Steatornis caripensis | reverse complement strand
GAGGGACAGAGGGGGAGGGACAGAGGGGGAGGGACAGAGGGGGAGGGACAGAGGGGGAGGGACAGAGGGGGAGGGACAGAGGGAAACAGATCCTGGGTCTCCTGAGTCTCAACAAGCCTTTTAATTGCAAATTCTAAACAAAGTTTAAACACAGGAAAAAAAGTATGAAGGTCTGTACAAGATCATTCAATATACTAATTACTGAATTAACCTGAAAAAAAAGCAGATAGAAAGTATTTTACTTGACATGAACTCTTACCTAGAACATCTCTTTCATGTTCAGGGACAAGAACTTTCCATTTGGATTCCTCTGGGTCACTGAAGTCAATGTTGATTAATCGGTAATTTGGAGAATGGCGGTTTGTCTTGAAAGTGAACACTGTTCCTTCATTGGTGACATACTCATACTCAGCCTCAAAATTATCTATCAGCTTCACCCATTGAAGAATTCCTGCAAGATCAAACATACAATGTAAATTCTTCACCTCCTGAAACAAAACCTTTTAACACCCGAGGGCAACGTCTTCCTGACCATTGCTGTAGGCCCTTTCTTGAACAACAGCAGTGACCAGAAGAGGTATAGCTATGGAAAGGGCTGAATATGTACTAAGAACTTAAAAGAATCCTCCAGATTAATAGGCTGCAAAGGAAAAATGCCAGTTCACAGACATGTTAACAGACTGGTTTTGAGGAAATTCTAGTAAAATACATGCAGAATACTGACAGAACTAAGTCTAGTGTTTCACCTGCTTTCCTACAGGGCTGCTGGAAAGCTCAGATGTTTGCTAGAGTTGCTTCTACCACACTGTCATGGAGCCAACATTGAGCACATCAGGTTCTTTCCAACAGAGCTCACAAGCCCCAACTTCTACAGACTTCTTGGAATAGGGAGCTGCAGCTGAGTCAAAAAACTCTGCACTAAGCTTTCAAGATCAATTTTATTTGTAAAAGTTTTTAAAAATTACTATTTAATTACACAACTTTTTTTTCTCAAAAAAGGGTCACTTTTTCTTATGTGCGAAGTTTTCCATCTTACTAAAAAGCCTGGAACTTCCCACAGAATAGAAATCATGCTATTTGAATGAATACAATAAGCTTCAGTATCAGGAACTTCCCTGTCAATTCAGAAACAACATTCCTGAAGTGTTGCACTGCAGAAGCTTCTCACCACCAAAGGACAACTACAGACAGTTAGCTAGAATGTTAACTTCTGGGTTTGTGAAGAATGAAATTTCTCTATCAACCTACCAGAATATCACATTCCCTAATAGAAGGGCACTTCTCAAACATGAATTGCCTCGGTCTACTTGCTCTGTACCAAAGTCTTAGCATTGACTCTACCTGGAGTTGGGACTGAAAGACTCCGCTACTTTTTATTCACATTTTACTGTTTTGCAATAGGCTTACAGGCTAACAGAAAGAAAAAGCAGCAAGGCTAGATCTGATATATAATACACTTGTTGTATCTACAACCCAACCTATCAACCAAAGTTACTATTATAAGCATCATACATTAGCTATGCTGAAAAATCAGAATCCTTATTGCTATGTGAAATTAAAGCTTTTATATCTGAAAATAACATTTGGCCCACTCTCTGCCTCTTTCCTAAAACTGAAGGTTGGGTCTTTGCTTTTAAGTATAAACAAATAAACTATGCATAAATCTGTTCATTAAACTATTATACCATGTTTGCGTCAATAAAACAGCTCATCAGCTTACTTTATAATATTAAAAGCTGAGCAGAATAATGGAAGTAGATCATAGCTGAGCTGTAATTACTGTAACTTTAAAAAAAGAAAAGAATAATTGAGGAAGCAGTGAGATGGTAAGGTCATTTTAAACCCATTAGATGTAATAAGAGAGCATAGACAGGCCTAGTACATACATAAAGCTCATATCTCTTAATTGCCGCTTTGGTTTAAGAAAAACTTCCCTGTCTCTTCATGCAAAGTGATAGATTAGCCAATTAAATTCTACTTTTCATACTGCTGTAATACAAACTTTCCAGACAATCCAGTGAACTTAGTATCCTGTCTCTGAATGAACCAATTACATGTTAAATCTTAATTTTCACTGAGGTCCAAAGTTTTGTCCTTCTCAAGAGATTTTACGTTGAAGAAAAATCCTGCTAAGTACCTTCAGTGCTGAGTTCTATACAGAAAACTTTCTTTGATGCCTAGTGAAGCCAAGAAAATCCAGCCTACAGAGAACCCATATACACCAGTGAAACTGTTTTAAGATCTCAAGTCATATGCACAAGTGTTTTAGTAAATAAAAACTTGACTGCAGTGTAACACCATAACAATATTGGAACATTTGTATTTTAGTATCTGACAGAATGAAACTATCCTACTGAAGAACAACAAGACTTCATAAAAAGGAATCCCCAGACTGTTGAAAAAAACCTACTTTTTTTAGTGGTAAATGTGCACAATAACTGTAGTCTCCATGTATGCAACAAAACTTGGATTCCATGAAGAAAAAGTACAATAATGTGACATTAGGGATTTACATTGCTGCCTTGCAACTCATTCATCTGCTTTCCTGCATCCACTCCCAAATGAACAGCTAGTAAAACAGCAGGAGAGTTGATATTCTATGGGGTACACTAAGTTGTTATTACAAAATCAAGAGTATTCATCTTGTTAAAGTGGATGTTATATAGTCCTTAGAAAACAAATACGGTAGACAAATTACCTCTAAACCATTGTCTCACTGGTTAAATATGCCAACATCCAGTCTAAATTAAGAGGCAGTAAGAAGGCAACTACAGGCAGCTGAAAGATACAGTTACATCAGGTACATGGCTACTGTACTGAGAGAAGGGGTTAAGGAAGTTCTGATGTATATAGGGTTACTTAATGATGGCTGTGCACACCAGGGAACCAAGCTGATAAAGGATGCTTAGGGCTTTGTTAACTATTGTGCAAACTTTCCTAATAAGGACTAGGGAGTCACCTTACCAGCACAGAAAGTGGTTACAAACAGAACAATGGGGCAGTGACTAAGGGCAGGGTCCTGTCAGAAAAGCCTAAGGACCAGCTAAAAATCGAACCTGCGGTTTTGATAAAAGCCAAAGGAACAACTGAGTCTGCGCAAGAACAAAAGGTTACTAGCGGTGACGAAGAGGAGTCGTCTATCTTCATCCCCACGACCACCGACGACCACCACAAGAAGGTACTGCGCAAGTGCAGTGGACGGGAGTCTACGGAAATGACCCCTTGGAACTAATTTTAATACCAAGCGGGGACAGGTCATGCATATGTATAGGCATATGTATATATGTATAGGAAATCTTATGAATATGTATGCACAACGTGTATAAATTGAAGCCAAGCTACTACCCTGGGCGCGCACTACTTTGGTGGGACTACCCCCACCCCCCCCGTGCCGCCCGGCGCCGAATAAACATACCTACTTTACAATCTTATAGATTGTGGAGTCTGCTTTCCGCATGTCAGTACAGAGTATTTGCTGTAGTTTTCCAGTGAGAGGAAGAAACCCTTTTCGATGGGACAGATGCATCTTTATGGCTGGCTGAAGCTGATCCAGTTGTGGCCCGTGACTGAAAGGGATGTTCTAGCCCCAGATCACCCTGCTTAGTTCTCTCCTTCAGGTTAGGAATAACAACCTGGTGACCATCAGGGACAGTTCACTGGTCACTAATATGGGTGAAAACTGACTGGGGCAGAGCTGGGGATCCATTTATCCCCAGGTGACGCCAGTGGCAGCACAAGGGAGAGGCAGGCCCATGCAGCTTAAGGCCCTGGCACTGCTCCCCTCCTGAGCACTCCAGCCTTGCTGCCAAGTTGAGCTAGTAACACCTAATCATGACTATAGAGGAGTTTGTCCTTGATCACATTACTCCTAGCCTGCTGCTTCTGTTTTGCTCATGTGCCCCAGCAGTGAGTGGGTTCAATGAGTTAAATGACTAAAAAAAAACCCCAAAAAACAACTGCGCCACAAAATAAAGTTTTCTCGTTTGCTGCCTTAACCAGCTCACTGCTCAGGCAGAGGAGTGCCGCTATGTACAAGGCAGCCAGCATATACAAGGCAGTGGCAGAGAGAGAGGCTGAAGAGGAACAACATTTTTCATTAGCAATGAGCCATAAGAGAAGCTTGACTGCAGTGAAAATGCACCCTCCCATTTTTCCCTCCTCCTCCATTAGCGTGTCTCCACCTTCATGCTTGGTTTGGCATTTGCTTGAGTGAATAGCAAAACTGATTAGATTAGCTAACCTAGAAGAAAACAAATCTCTCTATTTTACAGGTTTTTTTTTCCCCTGTGACAGATTAGCGAGTGCGATCACCTAACCACAGGGTCAGGCAAGTAAAGATGCTGACTGACTCAGCAGGAGGGGATGGTAGGTAATCTGAGAGCATTAGAAGATAGATGAGACATCTCTCCTCTCCATGGCAGCAACTGCTTAGTCTGGCTTTGCTTGTCTCGTAAAACTGCTCCCTTCAGTACCCAAAAGGCCCAGGGGAACAGATAAGGCAGATTTTTATTAAAGACAGCACGTTTCATCAGGAGGAGAGTTCGCTTGAATGAACACAATTTGAAGTGTAAAGCATACCTTGTTAAAGATTCCATCTTCCTGTAAGTGTCAGGAATCCATCTACAAGTCTGTCTAGATAAACTTCTGCATTTCCAAGTCAAACTCTGTGCAAGTAGATAAAGCATAATTCTTCTGTTTCTTCAAGTCTTTCTTTTGTTTACATGTGTGACTACCGAGTACTAGGAAAGGTATCTGTGTGCAGCTTTCACCTGGACTGAATTTAGGATGGATGATCCTGCAGTAAACGGTCAAACATTCAAAAGTATGGTGAACTACGTACTGAGGGTCTCAAGCAGCGCTCACGTGCTTACAGCACATTTCTCTGTACATGTAGAACAGAGCACACATGTACAGAAGCTGAAAGAGCCAGGCTGAGAGCTGTTATCTCAGTATCAGAAAAGGATGTTCCAGTGATTAGAGGTAAGCAAAAAAGTGGTTTAGCATGCAGTGCAGATATAGGAAAGTGTGCTTGATCATGAAGGATCCACATTATAACTTCTGGAAGAATAATAAATATATCTACACACACTTCAGATGGGACAATACAAAGCCTCCCACATAACTTGTTGCAACACTAAGTCACTTGCAGCAGTTCCCAAGGGACCTGAGAAAGTCAGTGAAAAGTATCAATGAATATACAGCCATAGTCAAAAAAGCAGATGCCTTACTTAAGTGCATATACCTAAGGAAATAAAGAAATTAACTATGTGGTTTCACTGAGACAACAGGCACCTGGAAAGGGCTCCGCAGGGGTGGATGACTGACCAGTCTTCCCAGGAGCTACACAAGATGCAGGAAACAGGTTCAAAAGAGACCAGAAGTAATGATAAAAGGCCTAAAACATAGTTTTCATATAAAATGACCTATGAAAACACTTTATGCCTTACATTAGAGAAAAGATGAATACACAAGAGCACGATGAATTGTACAAAACAACAAATGATTGGGAACCGTGGTGCCCAGATGTTCTGTCAGAGCAAGGATGCTGGTCACAGACCACAGCCAGTTCTCCATCACATGACTAAAAACTACTGGGATCAGCACATCCATTCTTACCAAACGGCCTGAGGTACATGCACACATCCCATCATAAAACTGGACGGAAACTCACTCGCTGGTACACATCCGGCCAAAAGTGAATGTGTACATGGTGTCACATGCCATGCATGTATCTATCCAGTTACTGAAACAGGAGGGGGACTAGAGAGCCTCAGAAACAAGGAATGGTCAGTTGACCCCCAAACAGCTCATGCAAACCAGTTCCCCCTCATCTCAGAAGCACTCCTGGAAAAAGGGCACCAAGGCCCATGAATGGTAGGTTGCTTACCATGATCTAGAGGAAGATGAAGGATTCTTGCTTCAGTCTCAAATCCAGAACAAACAGCCTCTCAGTAACAAAAAGAACAGTACATCTGTAAGTTATGACTTTAAAAAGCCCTCCAAAAACAAGGCAAAGGATGGGCACTCAGTTAATTCTTCTTTACAAGAAAGGTGAGGAGGGAGGAGGTGACGAACTGGATCTTGATAGACATTTGCAGGTTTAACCAGCAGCCCTCTGAGAACATCTGTCTTTGAAGACAGCCACTGACAAGTGGCATTTGTAGCCCAGGCTCCCTTGTCCTTAACATCAGAGCCACTGAAGACTTCAGTTTAATCCACATAAGCATACAATGAGACAGATTTACTATACATGGGAAAAGCACGAGGTTGAAGATCTTGACAGTTTTCTGCATACTGCTGCTATAATTAAATCCTTTTCTCTGCCAGTCCTTCCATTAGAACACACTGCTGAAGACTACAGATGCTTTTGCCTATGTACTTTATACTAATCAGCTATCCATCATCAAATAATTGCATTACAAAAGGAACTACAAGTAGAGAACCTTTATTCGATGGACAATAAAGCCATGCCACACAATAGAAAATTGTAATTCCACAGATCTGAACCCTCTTCTGCAATGTTTAGGACAAAAGCAACGTGGAGTATACAGACAGAATTCTTAAACAAAACTTTTGGATCCATAGAAGATCAAAAGGGAAATTATATCAGTAAGTATCACAGATTAAGCCCTCAGTCTTGTGCTGGCCTCTGAACATAGCAAAACATTCATTGGTCTGCTGAGAGCCATCTCTGTGATTAAGCAGATTTGTAGCTGAATGACGACAACTACAGGAGAAGGAAAAGAGAAGGAAAAGATAATCAGTTTGTTCAAATTAAAACAGCAAGAATGACCACAGAAATTCTGTTATAAACCCTCTTTCAGACAGCAAGGATAGAGTGAATAAGATTCACTGTTAATCAGTTCACAAAGTGTTCTCAATACTTCCTTCCATATTTCATGTTTCATGGAAAGGCCAAATAATCCATTTGTAGCAAATAAGCTCTTGACTGCCGGCTGGAGAGACAGCGCTTAGTCATCAGCTAATGGTAGGGTTTTTTTATCTGATCTTGTGGAAAAAAGTTCTACAGAGAAGGTAAACACTTTCATTTCGATTTTTTCATGCACTCTAGAAGTTAAAATTATCAGGTGAAGATGTGTTAACCGACATAATTTTATATTCCATTCTGATTTGTCAATTATATTTTTTCTAAGACAGTTTTTCTGGAAACAGGGGAGAACACTCAGGAAGTAAACCAAGAGGTTTGGCTCATAACGATGGGACAGACCTTCTACCTAAAAAAGCCACGCCAAATTTTATTATGGTATATGGATTAAGCAGGTAAGCTTCTCAAGGAAAGATCACAATTTTTCAACTCTTACATTTTACTCTGAATTGATTTTTCAGGGAGGCACTGGAAGATAAGCACATAATGTGTTTGTCTCTAAATCACAACTGCAATGTTAAAAAGATTTGAAAAAACAACCAAACCAACTCAGCCAGTTATCTTCAGCCTTAACAACTGAACCTCCAACTTAGCTACAGGTATGACTTTCTAAATTGAATTAATTTTGATAGCTGTTCATCAGTTTAGAGTTCAGTTTTCCTTTCATCTTAAAGATGGTAATTTGCTTGATTATTTCAATAAGGAAGATTTTTTTAAACAGAGTGAAAATACAAATGAAACAAAAGTGCCTTTAAGTCTAATCTGCTCACAGAAAAGCATTAAAAACAGTGTATTTTGATTTTGCGATTCCACATGTATATATGTACAGGAACACCCACACTGAATATCTACATGCAAAATGTTTTTCTGCATGTTTTACGCTAGAATTATAACACATTCACCTTCTGAACTTGAATGATCAATGAATTAGTACTACCAGCATGCGAGAGGGAAGAGAAACATGCTGGTTTAGTTCAATACTTTGCGACTGACAGATTAATCAACATACACATCTATACCTAAGAGGACAGTAACTTCACAACCTTAACACTTCCAGTTCCAAGAGCTGGACACTGCAAGAAAGCCTTATAAAAGCAGAAGTCCCATAGGTACGTGCATTATTGAACACTTTCAACTCATTTACTTTCTTTCATGTTCCATGTTTTCCCCATTCCTTATAGAGAAGCACACATTTTACTGACATTTTCATCAATAGAAATGAATCTGTCTCTATGTTAGGTCTTAAATCCCATGAAGACAAAAATAGTGATTTTCAATAAGTTGTCATACTATTTCCTTCTTACCTCACTGTATTTTTAAGGTAAATTTTACTGAGTCTCTGTATCTACTCTTTGAACTCTGGATTTCTTTTCATCTTTGTTTCTAAAAGGAAATAGAATCGTTTAGGTTGGAAAAGACCTTGAAGATCATCAAGTCCAACTGTTCACCTAGCACTGTCAAGTCCACCAGTAAACCATGTCCCTAAGCATCACATCTACACATCTTAAATACCTGCAGGGATGGTGACTCAACAGCTCCCTGGGCAGCCTGTTCCAAGGCTTGACAACCCTTTCAGTGAAGACATTTTTCCGAATATCCAATCTAAATCTCCTCCGGTGCAACCTGAGGCCATTTCCTCTTGTCCTATGGCTTGTTACTTGGGAGAAGAGACCAACACTCACCTCGCCACAACCCCCTTTCAGGTAGTTGTAGAGCGCGATGAGGTCTCCCTGGAGTCTCCTTTTCTCCAGGCTAAACAACCCCGGTTCCCACAGATGCTCCTAATAAGACTCATACTCTAGACCCTTCACCAGCTTTGTTGGCCTTCTTTAGGCACGCTCCAGCACCTCAATGCCTTTCTTGTCATGAGGGGCCCAAAACTGAGGTATTCGAGGTGCAGCCACACCATAGCAGAGTACAGGGGCACAATCACTTCCCTAGTCCTGCTGGCCACACTGTTTCTGATGCAAGCCATGAGGTTATTGGCTGCCTTGGCCACCTGCGCACACTGCTGGCTCACATTTAGCCAACTGTTGACCAATACCTCCAGGTCATTTTCTGCCAGGAAGCTTTCCAGCCATTCTTGCCCAAACCTGTAGCATTGCATGGGGCTGTGATGACCCAAGTGCAGGGCCTGGCACTTAGCCTTGTTAAATCTCATACAGTTGGTCTTGGTCCATAGATCTAACCTGTCCAGATCCCTCTGTAGAGCCTTCCTACCTTCAAGCAGACCAACACACCCACACAACTTGGTGTTGTCTGCAAACTTACTGAGGGTGCACTCAATCCCTTCGTCCAGATCATTAATAAAGATATTAAAGAGAACTAGCCCCAGTACTGATTCCTGCAGAACACCACTTGTGACCAGCTGCCAACTGGATTTCACTCCATTCACTACAACAATTTGGGCCTGGCCATCCAGCTAGTTTTTTTACTCAGCAAAGAGTACATCTGTCCAAGCCACAGGCAGCCAGTTTCTCCAGGAGAATGCTGTGGGAAATGGTGGCAAGGCTTTACTAAAGTCTAGGTAGACAACATCCACAGCCTCTCCCTCCTCCACTAAGCAGGTCACTGGGTAAGTAAGTGGGTCAAGTAAGATCTCTTAATCTCCTGGGACCTGACTTCACTTATGAACATCTGAGGGAGGGAATACTAGAGAGGAGGTATTAGTATGTCCCTGAAAGAAATGCAGCTTTGTTGTGTTTGTACTGAGAGGGCTCTCAGTACCACTCATCCTGCAGATGATGGATGATGGCTATTCAGTGATCATGGAAAGTTAATGTATTTGCAATTTAAAAAATAAATAAATTGAAGAGGCAATATTTATTCCTTTGAGTTAGAAAGTTCAGACATGTCAAGATACATCAAAGATTAACCCAGAAGAAAGAAATCAAGCACTTTTATGAGCAGAGATTTCTCCATCAGTTTCAAGGCTTCTATTTTACTTTCAGTTGGATGATCACTCAAAAGACAGGAAAAAAGAATATATATGCTTTGTTTTGAGAGAATTATAGCTTATGCCCTCATGCAGCAGAGCACAGCAACAGAAAAACAGGAACAAAAGGGGATCTCTCTCACACCACACTTTCTCTAATATATACAAAGAAAAGCACAAATACATAATCTAAAAAATTACTTCATTATGAATACTATTTATAAATGTAGTGTCCAGTCAGACAGTAGCAGCACGAAGATCTCGCTCAGATTAATAGCAAGCTATTTAATTTTATTGCTAATGATCTGCCTCCAATTTAAAAAAAAAGAAAGCAAAACTCTTCAAAATTGCCATTTAAGGGATATGAAACTGTCTTAAAGTAAACTCTGTTGTTGAGGCTTCCACATATTTTCCAAGACTCAACTGTTTTTTTTCTCCCTAGGTGTTCAGGAACTAGGATACAATGGCCTTGTTTCAATATTGATTTTTGAAAGTTTTTTTTTAAAAAAGTTACTTCAATCACAGAAAAGCCTTTCAAAAAAAGAAAAGTACTCTTCCTCCTATCGCATTCCAATTTCTAGCTGATGTCTACTGTCTTCTCGCTATCCTTTTTCTCTTGTTCATTTTCATTACAAAAGTTTTGATCTACTTTTTTCAGGCTACGCAGCACATACTGACTCATCCCTTTGATGTTACTGTACATAGCATTGTTCATAGCTTTTTTTTTTTTAAGAGAGCCTCATAAATTGCAAGAGTAAACTAAAATAGAAAAGGCCAGATAAGCTTATTTCCAACACGAAGTTGACAAACATCACCTTTGTTTTTCCACCTGCCCTCAAGATACATGCATGCTTTCTTCAGTGTGGGGAAAAAATGAACAAACTTCTAAACAAAGGAACAAAATAAAAATTCTTGTGGCTCATAACCCTGCTCTTGAATTCCTTCTTGCAACCTGTCTCTGCCAGTCTAGTACAAAGCAGTTCCAGCTGACAACGACTAAGCAACCAGCAAGCTGTGAACTTCAGTTTTTGCTCAATTTTTATCACATCTTTCCAAGCCAGTAGTTCTGAAATATTCTACACCACCTCCTCTTCCCATATACGTGTCCTCCCACCACCTTCTACTGTTCCCACCAGACACAAACTGCCAATATCCAAGCAGCCCAGTACCCAAGCGTAAGAGCTCCTACCACTGCCCTTTCTCTCCAAACTCCTTGTACCTCTAACTTATACAAACCTGTGTTTAGCTTCTAGTCAGTGCAATCCTTCCAATCCAATAACCCAGGCTGTGCTTTCCAACTAGCCATCCCTCTCAGCTTTTTGCATTACTGAAGTCACAGCAGCCTTTCATGGTTTCTATGTGCTCAGAGGTTATAACTTCTCCTGCTCCCTTATATCGCTCCTTTTCCCCTCTGTTCTCATGCTTCAGCTCCCCCAGGAAGAGGAAAGTGGGACTCTGCCCAGAGCTCTCAGTCAGTGACTCATAAATCAGCCCTATGGTGCTCACAAGAGGATCCTGATTTTTTTTAATCAGGCTTCCTAGCTGCTACCATAATACAAAACAAAAAAAAAGGTCACTATTAAGAACAACTTCAACAAAACCAATCAGCCATGTCATGTTGGTTTAAGTTCATAGCCAAGGCTGGTTAAAGAGTTTTCATTTATTTCTTGTTGCACCAAACCTCACATTCAGAATAATCAACAGTCAAGGCTGACAATCTAATCAAAAATAGACCATCTAATTTCTCAAGAAAAGGGGAAAACAAAATTATTAACAGACACAGAAACAGTAAGAGACATGTTACAGAAAAAGCAGTGCTAGGTTTTTTGTTTTGCTTTGTGGATTTTTCTGATAAGGTGGATGACAGGTTTGCTAGTATGTAATTGCTTGATTACTGTGTATCCAGTTGTTTGGCTCATATGAGGCATTTTCAG
This sequence comes from Steatornis caripensis, assembly GCA_013398225.1. Classification (NCBI taxonomy): domain Eukaryota; kingdom Metazoa; phylum Chordata; class Aves; order Caprimulgiformes; family Steatornithidae; genus Steatornis; species Steatornis caripensis. Next base: position 205,674 of record VZSC01012648.1, on the reverse strand, counting down.
GTACAACAAGAACAGTTAAGCAAAGCAACTAATGAAAGACGTTTTCTTATTTGACTGGTTCAACACAGAAGCTAATTCAGAGTGCTGTCTGTATTCTGGAAGACAAGTTTGATAAAATTGCTACTAAAAATTGTGCCTTACAGTGCTCAGCTATTGGGAAAATGTGTCTTTGTTTTTAAAAGAAACACTTCGCTTTAGATCACTTTAAAATGTTTGTTGTAATAATCAAGGCTTGGAAATCTTACATGCAGTTTGGCAAGACAAGTAGGGAAATCTGGTCTTGAATGAGGGATATCCTTCTGGACATGAACGCACACTGCTCTCTTTCCTGACACAATGTACAGCTGTTGCACTTCTGCTACTGAAATTTCACTAAGTAAAATTACAACTATATTAGTTGGTTCAGTGAGTGACAGTGGTGAAATCCTGACAAGAATTCCCTCATTTAATTTTCCCTGATCTGTCTAAATACCATCCCATAAGCAACCAAAGAGGCAAGCATGAAAGGAAAAACCTCCATATCCACAGCTACTTGAAGCAGTGTTTAGCAAGGGAGTTCCCTGAAAAGCTTGAAGAACAGCTCAGCTGTCCTCTCCCAGTGGTGTCTTCTCAAAGTATTGTCTTGACACAATATTGTGAATTATGACCACAGGTATCTAGTCTTGAGGAATGGAGTATTTGCAAAACACTTTGATATAAGATAGATAATAAAAGGGGTTCTTTGAAGTATATTTGGTTAAGTCAGCTGTAAACATAAAATTCCAATTGGTAAAGCTGGCCATTTCTAACACAGAGTTTTGCGGCAAAAACTAAGCTGCAAACTGGGTTAACCTGGTGGGATTCACAAGATGCATGTGGTAGTAGGGGAGTAGGGGAAACAATATCCCCCAAACCTCTTGACCTTTTCAGACTAATTTAACATTCTCATAAAAAAATAGCTATGTATTTCTCATAAGTTACTTATCACAGTGATTTTCTATTCTAAAAAGGAGCATTTTTGGCACAAATAGCTCACAACGGCCAACTTAAAAACCTAGCAAACAACTTGAATATTTGAAGAGGAAAATGACTCAGTCTGTATACAGTAGAAAGATTATGAAGGCGGGGAAAGGAAGCACGAAGAATATTTTAGCTAACCTGGGAAGCAGAAAAGATGCTCAAATGCTCCCTGTAGTATTCATGGAAAGAAACAGAAACACTGCTCTGTAGATTATCTTCCAGGAAAAAACCTGATAAGGATTATTACAGAAGATTGCACTGCAAATTCAATTAACCTATGGCTGTTGACAAAATGTCATGAGTAATGACATATAGTAAAGGAGGAAGGCTATCTGACACAAAGTTTCAAATGTAGAAATAAGCAAGAATCCTTTAAATTTCTTAAACATTTAGAAATAGTCTACCCATTTATTAAATGTGATCTCCACTCAGAGTCAAGATAATTTCCTGTTCAACACAGGGGAAGTTGACTTCCTCTGGTCCACAGCCACTGAAATGTATCAAGAATCAACAAATGCACAACACAGAACCACCATCAGTACAGCAGAACTGATAAAATGTCATGCTTGCACAAAGTCTTTAATGGTATCATTACCTCCCTAGTTATTATTTAAAGAGTATGTGAAAAGAGAAGCCACAACTCATGCTGTGCGGGAAGTTAATGAAATGCATTAACTCAAGATTACTAAAGCAGTAATAAAGTGGCAAATATTGGGCAAACTACATTTCATAAAAAGATAACTTGTGAGAAATTTAAGCCAGAGGTTCCCTCTATATCAAAGCAATTTAATTTGGATTGGTTGACACCTAGAATACTGTACTGAAATAGACAGAAGTCCCAGTAGATGATTTCCATAAGGAACATGTTTTTGCCAAGTACTTAAAATGTCATTTTTTAGATTCTGATTTGATTAAAATATATATAATGTTTAAGCTAAGAAGCTCAGCTGAAGGCAAAGTGAATGGAGTGAATACAGAATCCCATCCCAAGAGACAACATCCACAGTCAAAGCAAAGACACAGTATGTGTTCTCCACACTATGTCATTACAGGAAAAACACCACATCCTTGCATATTTCGTGATACCTCAGGGAGGTAGCTACCTATTGAACGTGGAGTGCCTACATCCCATGTCGTTTCAATCTTGTCCCTCTCATCTCAACACTGCCTAAATGCCTACTTTCAGTAGCTCAGTAGGCAGGTTATCATGCATCCTTTTCTGTGGTCCCCTTCTCTGTTTGAATTTTATAGAATTGAAGTGTAGCTCGGCACTGCAGGTTCTATGGGGTAGCAAAGAATCTGAAAGACAAATATTGACTTTTTCAGAGTTGTAATGTCCAGATCATGTTACGGATCTATCCAATATGGGACATAACATGAAAATATACATTATGTTCCTTATTTGTAATGCCCAGTACAGTAATCTTTCTTCACTAGCAAGAAGACTGAAGATTACTTCCATTCTTGCAAATGAAAGCAGTATGTTCTGTGAAAAAATTGAAATTATTTAAAATAACAAAGATAACCAAAGATAAGTGAGCTAAAACCTAAATCAGGCACCTTGAAACAACACAGCATTCTGACTTAGCATCACTGCCTGCCAGACTCTTAGTCAGAAAACAAGACCAGTGCAGCAAAGAAAAGCCCAACACCGTCTGGGATGAGAGACACAGGAACAGCTACAATATTATCCTTTTGCTTTAGAAAGTATGGCATTGTTCCTACTACTTCTAGATTGTTACCAACAAGGGGTTAACTTTTTATTTCATTCTGTTTCAGTTCTTGTTGATTCTTGTGGGACAATCTGGATCTTCCCTTTCAGCCTCTAAGATGGGAAAGGTGTAGGTTTACTTACTTATTTGTATTGTCTGTATATCCAATAAAAACAGAATAGGCATGTCATTGAGCATAAATATGGAAAAAGTTCACAATTTTAAGGAGGCAAAAAGGTTTTACAGCTTTTTTTTTAATTGGATATGCTGTTGCATTAATCTTTTCAAAAGTCAGAAACCGTTGAATTTAATTTGAAATTAAACAGGAATTTTTTTCCTGCTATAAAAACATGCTATATGTAAATAAGAATAAAAAGGGAAGACTACACATTCCTTCCATCTGCTGGGGAAAGAAATATCTGAACTCCTGTAAGCCTGTTATGGGCTATATTGTGTTGCTTAATGATTCCCACAGTAGCTGACTCATCCCTGAATTCACAGTCATCTTCTGAGTTCTGACAGGCAGATATTTTATAAGCGTTTTTCATTTCCACACAAGAAATAGTGTTTCATTTTGCATTCCTGTTTCTTCTTTCTTTTCTCAAGATTGATCCCCTCTTCCCAGCCCCACCCTGCCTCTCCATCCTGCAAATTTAAGCAAAATAATTCAAACAGATACTGTGGTGTTTGAGAGAAAATGATTTTTTTTTGGTCTTACAGACCAACAAAATAAAACTTTACTCTGAGCAAGTAGTCTCTCAACAAAAAGAAGAACATTCAAAAAAATTGTACCATATTTCTAATATATAGGAAGTTAGAAACAAATCCTACAAATGAGCTAGCCAATCTTAAGTCTAACAACCTTAAGTAGCATATTTATGAAACTGCAGTGAGAACCTGCAGTGAGACTTTCTAAACTATGACTTTGTAATGTAAATAAATTCAGAACTATGAGAAATTAGTTGATACCAGACTTGAAATATTCCACAAGTATAACCCTCTCCTATGTGCCCATCTGTGTGCTGAATTAACTAGTTCAGCTAAAACAAAGAAACTCCCAAGGATGAATACAATAATGAAAGTCTGTATCACAATCTCTATACATGACAGAGAAGACTTAAGGTTGTATGTGCTCATATGAAATCTGCCACCTCCCCACCTCTAAGTATATCCAGTGTAATATTGCCAGATTGCATGGAATTTTCCAAATTTTTTCTTAAGGTTTTCTTAAAATGAGAAACATTAAAAAATCAATTACTACTTCTAAATAAGCTGTACAGCACACCACCAAAGGGATCTAAACGAAAGGGATCCAGTTACACCATAACATGGAGTTAAAAAAAAAATAAATACAAATACAATGGTCATCATCTCAGCTTTCAGCTGCTAATTCAGATTATTTGCATGTCTTTCCTCAGCAAGCATCTCCAAGATGTAAAGACATTTCGACTGAAATAAAGTCTCTCCTCTTTGTAATCTAATGTTATTTCACCTCTTCAAGGTCACTAAACTGGAGTTTAACTGCCAAAGCATTCTGTCCTTAAAACATAAAACAACCTATCTACATCAGATGTGTTACCTGCCAGATCCTAAGCTACCTATCATATCCCAACATTTTATCTCATTTTTCAATTTCCCCTCATTCCCTCTTTGCCAGTCAGTACAATTTCTGAAATAACTAATACTAAAATAGTCTTGCAACTAGTTCTCTTTTTTTGAGATCTTTCACGAACACCTGTGCCTTAATCAGATCATTCCCTCTCTCACCTCAGCTTTGTACTTGTTTCAAATGCCATGGGAGGAACGTTCCCGTTTTAATTTTTGAAAGCAGACTTCATTTTTGTGGTCTTTCTCTTTTTTTTCCATTTTTCTAATTTCAGAAGCATGTCAGCTAACAGCCACAGGCACCCTTTCCAAACAGCATAGAGGTCCAGACCTGTCCAGAGGGCTACTTGTATTCCACATGGACTGAATCATCCTAAGGACTCTCATTCCACACAGACTCCTTCCACATAACAGCTACAGGATGAGTACAGAAACACAGGAGCTTCAGCTAATGCTCTAAAGAGGTGAATTCAATCCATCATCTCCTCTAACATGTCCAGCGTAAGGAAATGATTCTCACTTTACCTGCAACACAGAATTCAGCAGTGACCAAATTCCTGCAGTATAGCATAATGTAAGAAAATTCATTAACCATCTTATCCACACTTTGAATCTCACAGCAGTCGATGCAACTAGCTTTTGGGTGCGCCTAATGAGCATGTGGCTTAGAGCAACTTAGCCTTGTTATTACATACCCAACCTACATGTCAGTTAACAGCCCATTCAAGAAAATAGGCATACAAGTGTAAAACCAAACAGAACTACCCTGTTTGTCCACCCTATACATCCTTTAAATCATACACCATCACATCAGCTAATACTGCTTTACTATGATATTCCAGTGCATCTTCCCAGTTACAGAGGTTAGACTTCTTTTCGACTCTGAAGATACACTTGTCTAACACACTATGAATTGATCCATGACTTACAGTTGTCACCCCCAGGAAAAAACAGAATAGAAAACAGGTTAAGGAGCTCTCTAGAAACCTAACTGTGCTTATTACTGCTTCTTCTAATCTATGGATTGGTTCTGAAACTGTGCCATCTCAAGTCATTGCAATCCCCCACGATGACAAAGCCCTACTGAAGACTGTAACAATCCCAGTAAAAAAATGCACAGGAAGGGTGCCTCTTAAAAGACTACAAAGCATAAACAGAATCTTGTACGCAATGAAGAGACACTTAAGTCTCTGAATGCTGGAACTCATGGAACGTGGTGTACAGATTTGTATAGTCAGTTGACATTTTAACTCAATTTATATTAAGATTCAGCATAAGCAGAGTGTCAGAGAACTCACACAGAGGAGAGCTGTTATAAATGTCACAGTTAAAGGACAAACTTCCATTGACTGTCATTTCTCTGATAATCCACAGGGGAGAGAACCTTGACTGAAAGTGTCTTAAGACTAGTAAGACAATAATTTCTTCTGAAGCCTTCTTAACTTAACAGCCCTTACTTAACAGGTTCTCACCTCTCCCTGGCCACTCGACTTCCCGTGCATTCTTGTGAGGGTTGCACCATTGGGACTCCTGCCTTTCCATCACAACTGATAGAATTTAGGAGCAAAAAGCAAATGGGATTAAGCATCCCCTATTTCCATAAGGTACAGGATGCACCTAAACAGCAGAAGACATCCATCCACAGACATCCACTAGAGAAACCAATGATTCAGCAGCTATTCTAGGCTCTCTCATCCTGTACTACTGCTGTACCGTTATCCTCCTGACTACGCAGGGCAAAAAGTATCCTTGCAGGCTGACCAACCTAGCAAGCAAAGCTTTAAACTAGAAATGACAGAAGAGAAAGAGATTCTTCAAAAACAAGTAAGGAAGTTGTGGATGTGGTAGGCAAGCCAAAGGCCTGGGTGACAGGAACAGAAGGGAGACAGTAATCAACAGAACAGACCTGAAGTGAAATCTCTCCAAGTGTAGGCATGTAAAGAAGGAAGTGGCTGCAGAACAGTCTCGTGGAGAAAGGGCTCAAACCTGTACTGGGGAATCAGCATGCTCAGGTGCCTGTCTGAACTGACTTTACACTGATGCCTACATGTCATGGTTAACCCTAGCCAGCAACTCAGCCCCACACAGCCACTTGCTCACTCCCCACACAGTGGGATGGGGGAGACAATCAGAAGGGTAAATGTGAGAAAATTGGTGGGGTGAGATAAAGACAGATTAATACGTAAAGCAAAAGCCACGCACGCAAGCAAAGCAAAGCAAGGAATTTATTCACTGCTTCCCATCGGCAGGCAGGCGTTCAGCCATCTCCAGGAAAGCAGGGTTCCATCATGTGTAACGGTTACTTGGGAAGACAAATGTCCTCCCATCCTTCTTCTTCCCCCAGCTTTATATGCTGAGCATGACATCATATGGTATGGAATATCCCTTTGGTCAGTTGGGGTCAGCCGTCGCAGCTGTGTCCCCTCCCAACTTCTTGTGCACCCCAGCCCGCTCACTGGTGGGGTGGGTGAGAAGCAGAAAAGGCCGTGACCNACTGTACTGAAATAGACAGAAGTCCCAGTAGATGATTTCCATAAGGAACATGTTTTTGCCAAGTACTTAAAATGTCATTTTTTAGATTCTGATTTGATTAAAATATATATAATGTTTAAGCTAAGAAGCTCAGCTGAAGGCAAAGTGAATGGAGTGAATACAGAATCCCATCCCAAGAGACAACATCCACAGTCAAAGCAAAGACACAGTATGTGTTCTCCACACTATGTCATTACAGGAAAAACACCACATCCTTGCATATTTCGTGATACCTCAGGGAGGTAGCTACCTATTGAACGTGGAGTGCCTACATCCCATGTCGTTTCAATCTTGTCCCTCTCATCTCAACACTGCCTAAATGCCTACTTTCAGTAGCTCAGTAGGCAGGTTATCATGCATCCTTTTCTGTGGTCCCCTTCTCTGTTTGAATTTTATAGAATTGAAGTGTAGCTCGGCACTGCAGGTTCTATGGGGTAGCAAAGAATCTGAAAGACAAATATTGACTTTTTCAGAGTTGTAATGTCCAGATCATGTTACGGATCTATCCAATATGGGACATAACATGAAAATATACATTATGTTCCTTATTTGTAATGCCCAGTACAGTAATCTTTCTTCACTAGCAAGAAGACTGAAGATTACTTCCATTCTTGCAAATGAAAGCAGTATGTTCTGTGAAAAAATTGAAATTATTTAAAATAACAAAGATAACCAAAGATAAGTGAGCTAAAACCTAAATCAGGCACCTTGAAACAACACAGCATTCTGACTTAGCATCACTGCCTGCCAGACTCTTAGTCAGAAAACAAGACCAGTGCAGCAAAGAAAAGCCCAACACCGTCTGGGATGAGAGACACAGGAACAGCTACAATATTATCCTTTTGCTTTAGAAAGTATGGCATTGTTCCTACTACTTCTAGATTGTTACCAACAAGGGGTTAACTTTTTATTTCATTCTGTTTCAGTTCTTGTTGATTCTTGTGGGACAATCTGGATCTTCCCTTTCAGCCTCTAAGATGGGAAAGGTGTAGGTTTACTTACTTATTTGTATTGTCTGTATATCCAATAAAAACAGAATAGGCATGTCATTGAGCATAAATATGGAAAAAGTTCACAATTTTAAGGAGGCAAAAAGGTTTTACAGCTTTTTTTTTAATTGGATATGCTGTTGCATTAATCTTTTCAAAAGTCAGAAACCGTTGAATTTAATTTGAAATTAAACAGGAATTTTTTTCCTGCTATAAAAACATGCTATATGTAAATAAGAATAAAAAGGGAAGACTACACATTCCTTCCATCTGCTGGGGAAAGAAATATCTGAACTCCTGTAAGCCTGTTATGGGCTATATTGTGTTGCTTAATGATTCCCACAGTAGCTGACTCATCCCTGAATTCACAGTCATCTTCTGAGTTCTGACAGGCAGATATTTTATAAGCGTTTTTCATTTCCACACAAGAAATAGTGTTTCATTTTGCATTCCTGTTTCTTCTTTCTTTTCTCAAGATTGATCCCCTCTTCCCAGCCCCACCCTGCCTCTCCATCCTGCAAATTTAAGCAAAATAATTCAAACAGATACTGTGGTGTTTGAGAGAAAATGATTTTTTTTTGGTCTTACAGACCAACAAAATAAAACTTTACTCTGAGCAAGTAGTCTCTCAACAAAAAGAAGAACATTCAAAAAAATTGTACCATATTTCTAATATATAGGAAGTTAGAAACAAATCCTACAAATGAGCTAGCCAATCTTAAGTCTAACAACCTTAAGTAGCATATTTATGAAACTGCAGTGAGAACCTGCAGTGAGACTTTCTAAACTATGACTTTGTAATGTAAATAAATTCAGAACTATGAGAAATTAGTTGATACCAGACTTGAAATATTCCACAAGTATAACCCTCTCCTATGTGCCCATCTGTGTGCTGAATTAACTAGTTCAGCTAAAACAAAGAAACTCCCAAGGATGAATACAATAATGAAAGTCTGTATCACAATCTCTATACATGACAGAGAAGACTTAAGGTTGTATGTGCTCATATGAAATCTGCCACCTCCCCACCTCTAAGTATATCCAGTGTAATATTGCCAGATTGCATGGAATTTTCCAAATTTTTTCTTAAGGTTTTCTTAAAATGAGAAACATTAAAAAATCAATTACTACTTCTAAATAAGCTGTACAGCACACCACCAAAGGGATCTAAACGAAAGGGATCCAGTTACACCATAACATGGAGTTAAAAAAAAAATAAATACAAATACAATGGTCATCATCTCAGCTTTCAGCTGCTAATTCAGATTATTTGCATGTCTTTCCTCAGCAAGCATCTCCAAGATGTAAAGACATTTCGACTGAAATAAAGTCTCTCCTCTTTGTAATCTAATGTTATTTCACCTCTTCAAGGTCACTAAACTGGAGTTTAACTGCCAAAGCATTCTGTCCTTAAAACATAAAACAACCTATCTACATCAGATGTGTTACCTGCCAGATCCTAAGCTACCTATCATATCCCAACATTTTATCTCATTTTTCAATTTCCCCTCATTCCCTCTTTGCCAGTCAGTACAATTTCTGAAATAACTAATACTAAAATAGTCTTGCAACTAGTTCTCTTTTTTTGAGATCTTTCACGAACACCTGTGCCTTAATCAGATCATTCCCTCTCTCACCTCAGCTTTGTACTTGTTTCAAATGCCATGGGAGGAACGTTCCCGTTTTAATTTTTGAAAGCAGACTTCATTTTTGTGGTCTTTCTCTTTTTTTTCCATTTTTCTAATTTCAGAAGCATGTCAGCTAACAGCCACAGGCACCCTTTCCAAACAGCATAGAGGTCCAGACCTGTCCAGAGGGCTACTTGTATTCCACATGGACTGAATCATCCTAAGGACTCTCATTCCACACAGACTCCTTCCACATAACAGCTACAGGATGAGTACAGAAACACAGGAGCTTCAGCTAATGCTCTAAAGAGGTGAATTCAATCCATCATCTCCTCTAACATGTCCAGCGTAAGGAAATGATTCTCACTTTACCTGCAACACAGAATTCAGCAGTGACCAAATTCCTGCAGTATAGCATAATGTAAGAAAATTCATTAACCATCTTATCCACACTTTGAATCTCACAGCAGTCGATGCAACTAGCTTTTGGGTGCGCCTAATGAGCATGTGGCTTAGAGCAACTTAGCCTTGTTATTACATACCCAACCTACATGTCAGTTAACAGCCCATTCAAGAAAATAGGCATACAAGTGTAAAACCAAACAGAACTACCCTGTTTGTCCACCCTATACATCCTTTAAATCATACACCATCACATCAGCTAATACTGCTTTACTATGATATTCCAGTGCATCTTCCCAGTTACAGAGGTTAGACTTCTTTTCGACTCTGAAGATACACTTGTCTAACACACTATGAATTGATCCATGACTTACAGTTGTCACCCCCAGGAAAAAACAGAATAGAAAACAGGTTAAGGAGCTCTCTAGAAACCTAACTGTGCTTATTACTGCTTCTTCTAATCTATGGATTGGTTCTGAAACTGTGCCATCTCAAGTCATTGCAATCCCCCACGATGACAAAGCCCTACTGAAGACTGTAACAATCCCAGTAAAAAAATGCACAGGAAGGGTGCCTCTTAAAAGACTACAAAGCATAAACAGAATCTTGTACGCAATGAAGAGACACTTAAGTCTCTGAATGCTGGAACTCATGGAACGTGGTGTACAGATTTGTATAGTCAGTTGACATTTTAACTCAATTTATATTAAGATTCAGCATAAGCAGAGTGTCAGAGAACTCACACAGAGGAGAGCTGTTATAAATGTCACAGTTAAAGGACAAACTTCCATTGACTGTCATTTCTCTGATAATCCACAGGGGAGAGAACCTTGACTGAAAGTGTCTTAAGACTAGTAAGACAATAATTTCTTCTGAAGCCTTCTTAACTTAACAGCCCTTACTTAACAGGTTCTCACCTCTCCCTGGCCACTCGACTTCCCGTGCATTCTTGTGAGGGTTGCACCATTGGGACTCCTGCCTTTCCATCACAACTGATAGAATTTAGGAGCAAAAAGCAAATGGGATTAAGCATCCCCTATTTCCATAAGGTACAGGATGCACCTAAACAGCAGAAGACATCCATCCACAGACATCCACTAGAGAAACCAATGATTCAGCAGCTATTCTAGGCTCTCTCATCCTGTACTACTGCTGTACCGTTATCCTCCTGACTACGCAGGGCAAAAAGTATCCTTGCAGGCTGACCAACCTAGCAAGCAAAGCTTTAAACTAGAAATGACAGAAGAGAAAGAGATTCTTCAAAAACAAGTAAGGAAGTTGTGGATGTGGTAGGCAAGCCAAAGGCCTGGGTGACAGGAACAGAAGGGAGACAGTAATCAACAGAACAGACCTGAAGTGAAATCTCTCCAAGTGTAGGCATGTAAAGAAGGAAGTGGCTGCAGAACAGTCTCGTGGAGAAAGGGCTCAAACCTGTACTGGGGAATCAGCATGCTCAGGTGCCTGTCTGAACTGACTTTACACTGATGCCTACATGTCATGGTTAACCCTAGCCAGCAACTCAGCCCCACACAGCCACTTGCTCACTCCCCACACAGTGGGATGGGGGAGACAATCAGAAGGGTAAATGTGAGAAAATTGGTGGGGTGAGATAAAGACAGATTAATACGTAAAGCAAAAGCCACGCACGCAAGCAAAGCAAAGCAAGGAATTTATTCACTGCTTCCCATCGGCAGGCAGGCGTTCAGCCATCTCCAGGAAAGCAGGGTTCCATCATGTGTAACGGTTACTTGGGAAGACAAATGTCCTCCCATCCTTCTTCTTCCCCCAGCTTTATATGCTGAGCATGACATCATATGGTATGGAATATCCCTTTGGTCAGTTGGGGTCAGCCGTCGCAGCTGTGTCCCCTCCCAACTTCTTGTGCACCCCAGCCCGCTCACTGGTGGGGTGGGTGAGAAGCAGAAAAGGCCGTGACCCTGTGTAAGCACTGCTCAGCAGTAACAAAAACATCTCTGCTTCATCAATGCTGTTTTCAGCACAAATCCAAAACATAACCCCATACTAGCTACTATGAAGAAAATTCTCTCTATTCCAGCCAAAGCCAGCACAACGCAACAAGGGAAACAAACAGGAGGAGTTAGAAGTCTGTGTGTGGTTTCCAGGCTATGATCTCATTGGGATCAGAGACACAGTGGGATAGCTCACAGGACTGGAGTGCTGCAACAGATGGATAAAGACTTTTTAGGAAGGACAGGCTGGGAAGGCAAGGAGGGGGAGTTGCCCTTTATGTGAAAGGGCAGCTGGAATTCATGAAGCTCTGCCTTGGGATGGGTCAGGAGCCAGTCAAGAGCTTATGGGTCAAGATTAGCAGGCAGACCAACATGGATACTACTGTAGCGGGTATATGCTATAGAGTTCCTGATCAGGAAGACACAGTAGATGATACCTTCTTCAGACAACTGGAAGAAGGAGTAGGGTCTGTGAATGTGAGGCTTATGGTAGAAGTTTTAACCACTGTGATATCTGCTGGAAGGACAATGCAGCAGAGCTCAAGCAATCTAGGAGAATTCTAGATTCTAGTGCCTTGATGATATCTCTCCAAGGTGATCAAGAAGCCAAAGACAGACAGGTGCTCTGCTTGATCCAACACTTACAAACAAGGAAGAATGGGTTGTGCATGTGGAAGTTGCAGGCAGCCTTTGCTGAAGTTTGGTTGGAGACAAGTCACTAGTGGTGTACCCCAGGGGTTGCTACTGGGGCCAATACTCTTTAAGATCTTCGTTAATGACCTAGATGCTGGAAAAGTGTACACCCTCAGCAAGTTTACAGATGATACAAAGTTGCGAGGAGCAGCTGATAAACCAGATTATTGTGGGTGCCATTCAGAGTGATCAGGACAGGCTGGTGAACTGAGCTGAAAGTAATCTCATGCAGTTCAACAGGAGGAAAACCAAAGACCTCCATCTAGGTTAGAACAACCCCGGGCACAAGTACATACCGGGAGCTGAGTGGCTGGAAAGCAGCTCTGCAGAAAAGGATTTTGGAGTCCTGCTGGACAACAAGCTGACCATGAACCACCAACATGCCCCTGTATTGAAGTAGGCCAACACCAGCCTGTGCTGCATTAAGAACGTTACCAGCAGGTCAAGGGATGTGATCCCTCCTCTCTACTTAGCGCTGATGAGGCCACATCTTGAGTGCTATATTCAGTTCCAGTCTCCCCAGTACAAGAAAGGTATGGACTTACTGGAGAAAGCCCAGCACAAGGCCACAAAGATGATTAATGGACTGGAGCATATACAAGAAGCTCTGACTTTTCAGTTTGGACAAGTGAAAGCTCAGGGGGGGATCTTATCAATGTGTACACATGCCTGGTAGGAGGGAATAAAGAGGGAGCCAGACTTTTCTCAGTACTGCACAATTACAGGACAAGAGGCCATGGGCACCAAAACCCAGGAAATTCAATTGGAACACAAGAAAACACTTTACAGTGTGGGGTGGTCAAACACTGGCACCAGCTTGCTCAGAGAGGTTGTGGAGAATACCTACAGAGTTATTCAAAACTCAATGAGACATGGTCCTGGGCAACCCGTTCTAGCTGACCCTGCTTGAGCATAGGTGGTCGGCTAGATCTCAAGAGGTCCCTTCCAACATAAACAAATCTGTACCTCACAAATTAGCACTTGGTGAAAGACATCAGATACGCACATCAAGAAAGGAGAGACAGAGACCATCTTTTAAGTTTACCTCGGTTTCCTTAAGACAACTTTTTGATAGAATTATTACAGTCATTTACCATCATGCTAATATTTCTACCATTCCTGTTTTGTGACCACTGCTCCTGAAAGGAACGTAACTTCCATTCAGGCAAATTGCAACTGTATTGCTTCGTTTCCTCACTTCTGTCCATTACCCAACACTGCCATCTCCTCAGCTCTTGCATAGTTCAGCTGGAAACACACCACAACAAGAAGTCTATACCCAATGCTGGGTAACTCGCTTCTCTGGCTGTGGAAGGAATAGACACAAAATAGACTTCTCTGAAATCAACCTGTTTCTCTATTCACATAAGTACATAAAAGAGAGGTTGGGCTCAGGCCTAAAGCACTGCTCCATGGCTTTTGCACTGTTTAACTGCTAGCACATCCCCCATCACATTTTCAGGCTATGCCAATTAGCAGACAGTACGCGGTCACAGTTTAGAGGACAGTATTTGCCAAAATCATTCCCAACAGGCAACTTCGACATAGTTACATCTTGGAGGAGGAGAGCTTTAACACACAGAGGTGAGCTGGCATGTACCTCTTGGCTTCAGTGTCAGAGTACAGGCTGTGGCCAGTACTGTATGCTACTGTATAGAGCATAGCCCCCGAGTTACACAGGTGGTGTAATTAAGCAGTGGGAAGCCTGGACACATGCTTCGATCAGCCAGAAGATCTGAAGAGCTCCAGACTTCCAGCAAGAGGATGGTACTGAGAAGAACAGAAATACAAGTTATGACTATGTTGCTCCTTTCCCGCTTTTGGTAGTGAATTCTGTGCCAGGTGTCTGTTTCAGCAACAGCTAAAGAGAGCAGAGGATATGCTGACTAGGACCCTTGCAGAGTGGTGCCAAGTATTGCAGACTCATTTTTTCCTTTTCAGGAATTACAATATAAAAGGTACAGATTATACACTCATGTAAGATGGCAGCTGCCCTTTTGCTGCCTTCCGTTCATTTTTTAACCTGTCAGGATAGCAATAATTAATTATGCTGCTTGTTTGTAAGACTGAGATAATCTGTTTACTAATTGCATTTACAAGTGTTATTAGGATAACTGGAACCCAACTGCCCTGGAAATCGGATTTTTGTCAGTTTTGGAGATCACTACTGATCAAGAAGCACACTATGAAAATGTACCTCACTATTCTTTGAAGAGGTCAAATATCTTTTCTTCTGTTCTCTCACTGCTCCCTAACATGGTGGTTTTCAGCTTGTATTTTCATTTTCTATAAAACAAGAACCAAGACACTTTGGAATTGGACAAGATCAAATTATGATTATGAACTTTCAGAACATACTAAAATGCTGAAAAGGCAGATCATTTCGGTCCAATGTTGGAAGAGACTATAATTACTGGTTTGTTGCTGTTTTAATGAATCAGACTATTAGATAAAGTATGAAATAACTGTAATAAATTCTACCACTGTAAACACTGTGCAATGAAGACATCTCAACTAATCAAACTCAATATGGATAAAATCAATTTAAGATACTCGTCCGTCCTAAGGATTAATAATCATTCAGGCTTAGGAGAAAGAAAAAAAAATTCTCATTTCATTCAGGGAACTATGTGGATAATGTGTTATTGTTAAGAGAAATTTCTTTGCAGCCTTCACTCAATAGAGCAACTTCGTGTTTCTTCTTGGGCAAGGCTGGATCGTTTTCAAGAAACTACATTTTTCAATTTGTCACATTCCTCTTGACTCATTTAAGGCTTCAGTAAACCCTGGATTGTAAACTCTGTAGAGTATTTATTCAGTACCTCTAAAGCAAGTTTTAATCTTGAGGACTGAGTCCCAAGCCAATCAAAGTTAAAAACCAAACTACTACTGCCACTATTAACTCTGTCTGGAAATTAAGACCATCATCAATACAGAAACAGTTAAATGCTGAAGCGTGGCAGCAAAGAAGTCAACTTGAAACATGTGAAACATACCTCACCATAATAAACAGATAAGAAGCTAGTAATTTGTGGTTTCATTACTACTAGTCTGAAGGAAACCAACATACAAGTTACTATTAACATTGCAAAAAGATTCAGTAATTTAAAGATCTGATGCATCTTAGATAAGAAAGAAACCACCAATTTTTCAGTCTAGTAGATCAGGACACACTTGAACAAAGGTCCGATGCAACTTTTGGTTATCGCGTCTGAAGCAACTTTTTGGTTGTTATTTTGTTGTATCTTGTCCTGACATCCTTCCCACTGAAAGTGACATTATGCACAACTTTCCAATGCAAAGTTTGCCACAGGTATAAAAGAAGAGGAAGCTGTTTAGGGAACATGCACATACAGACTCACTCTTTCAATGTACCCTGCTATGTTCACCTCTTCCTCTACAAATTTACATCTAATCTACAGATAGACTTTCTCCTCCTCTTCTAGTTTCTGGCTACGACAGTTCCTAACATGAAAGGGAGACACTTCCGTACCTCCCATCTCTAAGAAATTCTTTATGCTTTTTTCAGAAGCAGAAAGTATTCATAGTATTTATTTTTAGTCTTCAGAACTCATTTTCTCTGCTTCTGAGCCACCAAAATATACACAGATGTAAACAAGTAAAGGCATAAATTTCTTAAAAATCAAATTATCCCACATTACTTTTCTTAAACCATGAAATATGGATATCTATCTCCCAGTAAAAAGGTAAGTTTCTCTGTCTTGGAAATAAACTGTTGATCTGTAACCATAAGAAATTGCATTTCACAGACATCCCTGCAGTTTTCCTACAGAGAACCACCTGGCATTTTGGCAGTCACTGCTGAGGTTGCAGCACTGAACTTTATGACTTCTTCACAGCCATTTGTTAGCAAAGGGCCCAAATAAGCAGCCTTTATCACTACAATCATCATCTCTAAGAAGTGGTAACAGAACTACAGTTAACTCCACAAGGCCTCAGAACCTCAGAAGGAAAAGAAATTCACTCTTCAATGGTCATAGATCTTGACTACGAGAACATGTTATTTCTAATGAAAATTGTTGAAACAACAAAGAAATTTTACTTCCTCCTGTGAAAGAAAAAGGCAGCACTAATACCAACCAAAAATCAAGAGAAGTGCCCCTAAGTTAGTTGACATCACAATTTGAAAGAGGTTTTTCAGGTAGTAAACCACATGAGAATCAGTTCTTTGCATTTTTGTGTAATTCTAACATAAAATTCTTAACTCACAGTTTTACGTGTAGCATTTCAAACTATGAAGTGGTAGGTTTACCTTGGACAGAAGGTATTTTAAAAAAAAAAGAGGAGTTCATCATTACATGATTGAAACATTTTATAAACAAAATATAGTGCAGAGCAGCTTTAAAAACAATCTGTTGAAGCATGTCATTCTATAATTAGAGTTTTGCCACAAACTTTGTAAGAATTAGAATCTTATCCATTAACTTTTGCTTAGCAGTTGTCTTTCCTTTCTCACAGAGAAATATGTGGTGTAAGTCATGGATGCCACGTGACATATTACTGCCTGTTACCTTTCGTAAAGGCCTCATTGCCTTTTTTGTTTGATACCCTCTCAGTAAGTCTAAAGAAATTTGAGACTTGAAAGATCTAAAGTATAAAAAGAACATTTTCTGAAGAACTATTGTATTCTTGGACAACCTGGATTAAAAGACCAAGTCGGGAAGAAAAAAAAATGTGCCTGAAAATCTAATTATTTATCAAGCACCATCTAGGACACTGGAAAAACACTAGCTATCCTACTTTTCTTTCCTTTATACTTTTTTCAAAACTAAGATGAAGCATTCTGAACACTAGAATGGATTTTTGAACAAACAGATCATTGTAAACAGGTCAAGCAAAAAGGCTCAGATTAAACATTCAATAGTTCTGGAGGAGGAAACTGGCAAGAAGTATCTTAGATGTCACCAAAGGTATGAGGTCTACTCATAAACGAAGTCTGTTCTAAAAGACAGAAGGATGATGTAATACATTTTAAAAGTACAGATACTTTTCCAAAACACTTGATTCTCTTACACTTCACAAAGAAGTCATATGGTTTGATACATAGACACTTGTACTGAACTCTGCATTCTACAGACAGCATAACAAGAGCCAGTATTTTTTTATCTCATGGTTTTGTTAAGAATGTCCTTCTGTTATACATAATTCTCTAAGCATCACTTACTTTTAACCGATTTGAACATACCTTGAGATATTATGAGCAGTCTGTACAAACTGGCAGACTGGGAAAACTTAAGTCAAGAAATAGACTTGCAATTAAACTCCGTTGTTCTAGAGCTGCTTGTTTACTTGTCTAAACCAGGTTAAATAATGAAATTTGGCATTCATTTCTCCTAACTTCACAAACAACCTCTTCCACACTTGCTGTCTCAAAACCTTACAAGTTGAAGTGAAATTACACCTCTGGTGGTCTAGATTGATAGAGCCAAGAATTAAGCTTACATATATTACTGCTTGCTCAACTTATTGCCTCTGGCCACCAAAGGCTGAACGACTAGTGGTTCAGGGTCTTTACATTTGCATGGAAGATCAACTCTAGGAAATATCCAGATGTTAACTGTTAGGTCTGTGCTTACTAACATGGGGGTAGAAAGACATTGGTAAAGATAAGAGTCTTTATACTGAAAACACATTTGGCAACTTAGTGAGACAGATATGGAAAGTTCCTAAGTTTATAAAATACAGAATTTGTGCAAGCAAATAGTTACAGCGAGAACTTATATAGGCAAAAAGGGAGAATCTGGAGGCATGGAACAACTCCCACCCAACAACAAACAAATAGGAAAGCAAGTCAAAGACTGGTTCAGGAAAAAAAAAAAAAAATTTAAAGAACCATTTCCAGTCCCGGTATAGGCTAGACTGTAGGTTTACCTTATACCGGGTAGTACAAACTAGAAGCTTCATAATCTCATCCATGGTCTTTCAAGGCTCAATGTTTGTATTCTCTTCAAGGTTGTCCAGTGTATCTATAACTGGGAGGGTGAATATGGGAGGAGCTATGCTTTACGTGTTCTAAATCTAGCTGGAAAGTCTCAATTTGAACGACAATGCAATTTATCATTTATGAAAATGCTTCACTGTACTAAACCATTTTATCTACACAGTTTTACGTTTGTAGTAAAGTTGCATCAAAAGCATCTGGAATAATTTTGATTAGGCCTGCCATTTTCTACATTCAAGAGGATATTACACAACTACTCAGTTGTCCAAGACAAGTTTAGAAGTAATTAGGAAATACCCTTTATAAAAGAGAGTGTGACATGTCCAAAACCCAAAATTAATAGTCCCCCAAGGAGTCTAAAACTGTTAACTATCATCACTAACACTTTACTCACCAAAATTCAAAATATTGTACTAGGACCTGGTGATGAACAAAGGGAAGACCACACAACCACATCGTGTAATAAAGGCAGGGAGAAACAGAACTATACGACCCGTATTGCAGAGTTGCTATCAGTTCTAATCACGCTCGTAAGCTTCAAATATTCTGTTTATGGGGAAGAGAACAAGTTTCTTGAGATCCAATATTTAACAAGAAGCTACTGCATTATTTATTCTGTTTCTGAAATTTTTGAAGACAGAAGCCACAAAGAATCAAAAAGAGCTCCGTTGTGTTCTATGCAAAGCACGTATCAAGGAAGAGATTTCAATAATCCAATACTCTGTAAATACAAGACCACCGATCAGTAAAACAACTAACTATGCCAATCATCAACAACAGCCATATGGAGCAAAGTACCATACTTTCAGCCCTTACCACTGAGGCTAATCAGCCAAATACACAAAAGCCAAAGGCTAATCCAACTAGAAGGCAAGGAAGAAGCGCTTCATGAACGTGCATTTGAAATATGAGTATATACTTCTACTGTAATAATAATGATGCTACAAATTAAAGTTATATTACTAAAATATTAGAGGATTTTTGTTCCCAGTACTATACAAAGGAAAAATAATGTTACCTATAAACTAGCTATTTTTTTCAAAAAAGGGAGATCATAGCCTGAAGGGAGACACATGAATTTTTAAAACATAAAAAATTTAAACGTGGAAAAGTACTAGTGGTGTAGAAAGAAATGGAACATACACTGGTAAAGCTGCTTATATTATCTCAATTTTTCCTTGTGACCTTTTAAACTCTACAGAACTAAGAATTGAGTTTTCCATTGACTGATACATAACAGAAAACTGAATGCTAGCAGAAGCAGTGGGCATTTTCTCATAATCTCTGCATCAGAAAAAAGAGAGGAGGTTAAGCAATACACATTTAAATTTATATATTTAAATATAAATGAAGTATTTCAAGTCTTACGCTGTCTTAAAATGAAGCAAAACTTACAAAGCAAGAAAACACATACCTGATATACCCTGAGACTCTGTCTGTAGATCACAGTACCACAGTCTGTTCACTGGATCACACCCTTCTCTGATAGACAGCAAAACATATCGACCATCATCTGATACCTGTAAGAAGTTACAGAAAAAAAATCAAAGACAATTCATCTTCTGGAAAAATCCAACTTGAGAGGTTAGTCCCTAAACCCCTAGCAAAAAATAAATTGATGCTACAGTTAGTTGAGTGAACAGACATGTATGGAACATGAGAACTCACCAAGAACCCACACTCATCACCTGCATTAACAAGTAATGCTAAGTATAGTCTGCTGACATTTCAGATGAAAAATCGAACAGCATTATCTGTTTATTTCCACCGTGAATTAAAAAAGTAAGTTTATTATTATTAAAAGTATTCAAGATAAAAGGTGTCTAAATAAGTCAGAGTGGAGATCTGCTCCACTGTGAACATCCATGGACTGCAGGGGGACAGCCTGCCTCACCATCGTCTTCACCACGAGATGCAGGGGAATCTCTTCCTCTTGTGCCTGCAGCACCTTCTCCCCCTCTTTCTTCACTGACCTTGGTGTCTGCAGAATTGTTTCACTCTCATATTCTCACTCCTCTTTCACAGCTGTTACGCAGTGTTTTTTGCCCTTTCTTAAATATGTTATCACAGACCTGCTACCAGCATCGCTGATGGGCGCAGTTTTGGGCAGCAGCGGGTCCGTCCTAGAGTCAGCTGGCAGTGGCTCTTTCTGACACAGGGACAGCCCTTATCGCCTCTCACAGAAGCCACCTCTGCAGCCCTGCCCCGGTACCAAAACCCTGACACATAAACCCAATGCAACAACTAATGTAAAGCACTAACCTGACATTTCAGTAAATAAGAATGGACTCCGTGTATAAGAATGGACTCCGTGTATAAGAATGGACTCCGTGTATAAGAATGGACTCCGTGTATAAGAATGGACTCCGTGTATAAGAATGGACTCCGTGTATAAGAATGGACTCCGTGTATAAGAATGGACTCCGTGTATAAGAATGGACTCCGTGTATAAGAATGGACTCCGTGTATAAGAATGGACTCCGTGTATAAGAATGGACTCCGTGTATAAGAATGGACTCCGTGTATAAGAATGGACTCCGTGTATAAGAATGGACTCCGTGTATAAGAATGGACTCCGTGTATAAGAATGGACTCCGTGTATAAGAATGGACTCCGTGTATAAGAATGGACTCCGTGTATAAGAATGGACTCCGTGTATAAGAATGGACTCCGTGTATAAGAATGGACTCCGTGTATAAGAATGGACTCCGTGTATAAGAATGGACTCCGTGTATAAGAATGGACTCCGTGTATAAGAATGGACTCCGTGTATAAGAATGGACTCCGTGTATAAGAATGGACTCCGTGTATAAGAATGGACTCCGTGTATAAGAATGGACTCCGTGTATAAGAATGGACTCCGTGTATAAGAATGGACTCCGTGTATAAGAATGGACTCCGTGTATAAGAATGGACTCCGTGTATAAGAATGGACTCCGTGTATAAGAATGGACTCCGTGTAAATAGTCTAAAACCATAATCTGCTGGCAAGAAGAAAAAAACCCAAAACCTCCAAAAAGACAAGCCACATAAAAATTATCTCACAGTCAATGCCTTCAACATGGAGAAGTTTAACTGAGTCCACTACGTTGAATATAAAGCACTGTTTAGTCGTGTGATCAACTGGATTGCCAGGCTCCTACTACAGCACTCAAAAAGAACCCTCCTAGATCGATTATAACATAGCTTTATGTAGCTCAATGGAAATTTCTCAAAAAACTACAAGACAGTCATACCTAGTGATGTAGGTATCTGGTTCCTCTCTAGTCAGTGACTATAATGTCAGCATTTTAATCGAATATTACATTGTGCAAGAGTATTTGCTAATGTAGCCATCTTTGTAAAGACACAATGGAGTGACCAGTGGCTTTTCTTCAAAAAGCTCTTAAGAGTTTCTTGTGAAGATGACATCAAAACTTCTGAATTTCCAAACTCCTTTATCAAGGTATCAACGCAAAGGAAATTTGCATTGCAAAACGAAATTCACTTCCCCTCCCCCAAATCCTACAGAAATAAACAGAGCCCAGCAGTGACATAAGAAGGACCAGTGATATGTATCTCATTGAGAAGCAATAATTTTGGATATATATATTCAAGTATTTTAAGATATGCAAAGATGTACCAGGACTGCACTTGCTCCTCAATAAAAGGAAAAACTGTGCTGCTGAAACTGCTAACACTAAAGTGAAAGAAGCATTTCTCTCAGTCAAGTCTTTATTTTAATCCATGGGTAAGCACTCCTCTTTTACTGTGTAACCTGTCAGCAAAACTGAACCTATAGAAAAGAGTTCGTCACCAACTTCTTAAAATAGGCCCTCAGTGCATCTTAAAGATCTGCACAAACTGACTGCTGCCTCCACGAGGTCTCCTCGCCATGCTTCGTCTCTCTAGCAACTCCAACACGGTCAGTGTTTGAGCCTGTGAATATCCTACATATGATGAAATCCGGGTTCATCAAATGACTAGATTAACACTCTTGATGAATTAAGCTCTGGAGGATCATTTTGCTGACACACGCTCACCTTTACACATGCCATCACAGTACTATGTACAGAGCAGTAAAGTTTAATCAGGACTATACCTGTTGTTTGAACGGGAAAACCAAAATTTAGTTGCTAGCAATGGCTGAACAGTGAAAACCATCAAGTCAGCACTTGGCATAGGGTAAACATGCTTGCTCTGCATAGCTGCTCTGCCAATCTATATTTTAAAAGCAAAAGCTGAATACTCATCTACTTAATAGTTTTGTTCACACAGAATCATAGAATGATTTGGATTGGAAGGGAGCTCAAAGACCATCTGGTTCCAACCCCACTGCCATGGGCAGGGACATCATCTACTAAACCAGGTTGCTCAAAGCCCCATCCAACCTGGCCTTGAACACTTCCAGCGAGGGGGCATCCACAACTTCTCTTGACAACTTGTTCCAGTGTCTCACCACCATCATGAAGAATTTCTTCCTAATCTAGATCTACCCTCTTCCAGTTTAAAACCATTACCCCTTGTCCTATCACTCCATGCCCCTGTAAAAAGTCCCTCACTATCTTTCTTACAGGCCCCTTGCAGGTACTGGAAGGCTGCTGTAAGGTCTCCCCAGAGCCTTCTCTCCTCCAGGCTGAGCAACCCCAGCTCTCTCAGCCTGTGTTCATGCAAGAGCTGCTCCAGCCCCTTCATCATCTTCACGGCCCTCCTCTGGACTCACTCCAAGAGGTTCATATCCTTCTTATGCTGGGGGCCCCAGAGCTGAACTCAGTACTCCAGGTGTGGTTTCAGGAGAGCAGAGTAGAGGGGGAGAATCACCTCTCTCAACCTGCTGGTCACACTTCTTTTGGTGCAGTCCAGGATACAGTTGGCCTTCTCTGCTGCAAGCATTGCCAGCTCATGTTGCGCTTCTCATCAACCAACATCCCCAAGTCCTTCTCCTCAGGGCTGCTCTCAAGCCAATCTCTGCCCAGCCCATATCTGTGCTTGGGATTGCCCCAGCACAAGTAGAGGACCTTGCACTTGGCCTTGTTGAACTTCATGTGGTTTGCACGGGCCCACCTCTCAAGCTTGTCAAAGTCCCTCTGGATGCCTTCCCTTCCCTCCAGCGTGTCAACCGCACCACACAGCTTGGTGTCATAGGCAAACTTGCTGAGGGTGCACTCAATCCCACTGACCATGTCACCAACAAAGACGTTAAGTGGCGCTGCTCGCAGTACAACAGAAAAAATCACCCAAGTGGTAGAGGTTAGCTTTGGATTTCTGGATGCCTTAAGGAATCTGCCAGAGGTCTATCTCAGGGGTGGAAAAAGGCTGGCAGCTTAGTCTGTCTGAATGCCAGTCACTTAATTCACAGCAGATCTTCCCTCAAGTTCTCAAGTGATGGAATTAATAAGGTGTATTTTCTGTCATAAAGCAGTACGCAATTTCTTAGAAACCACACAAGCTGTTAATTTTAAGGGTACTTTTGCTTGTTCTGGAAAACTAAATTATGTTTATGGTTCTTTTTTGCCATTTTCATTAGGTTTACACACACAAAAATCTAATGCTGCTGTTAAATTAACATTATAAGCTACATCCACATTACAAATTTTCTGATGAAGCTTCTTGGTGTGCTTTTGCACATACATGTACCCACATGATAAAATTTCCAAAATGCTGTCTGCTGGTACATAAAGTCATCAATGAATTCCTTCTACTCAGGCTTTGCAAACATACTGCTTCCTGGCAGAGCTTTTGAAAGCGCAAGTCCGTCAAGGAAATGCAGGAAGTAACAGGAAGTCATCAACTTAAAATTTCCCTCTCCTGACTGAGCTGTTTTGAGCATATTCCAAGATTACTAGATTTAGATGTTTTATGATAAATCAGCTGATACAGAATGGTGTTTCCTGTCCCCATTCTTGTATGACAATATCTAATGGAAATGTAAATGCCTAGTCACAAAATATGAATCTGAGTTCTGGAAACTTTCCATTTCGCCCTAAACACATATTAAAAAAAAAAAATCTTACTCACATATTGTAATTACATCTTAGACTTATTTGGGTTAATATTTGTAACATTAGTTGTGCAAAATATTTGTAGAATTAGCTATGCAAAATAAATTCCAGAAGAATTAGGTCCTAACAATACTGATATTCAAAGAGACCCACAGTTTTGAAGACACAAGAAGGGAACTTAGAATACAGAGCCAAATCTCAGTACATGAAAGCTAACAAAAAACCCCCAACAACCAAAGACTCCTCAAAACAATAAAAAACCCATCCAAAATGAGTGTTTCAAAGCTCTGTTTTTTACAGGCATTTTGCCAACAAATAATTACAACACTAAAAAAAGTCCATACACCTGAAAGCTCACAAGGCAAACAGAAAAGAACACCTAACCTATGGGACCAAAAAACCCCAGTATATCAAACAGCTAGGATAGCTTTAATAGGGCGGCCTGCAAAATTCAGACATTTTGCTTCCTCCTTTCAACATGGGGGTACACCCAAAAATGGAAAGCAAGATTAGGTGATCTTTTTTGAGAGAAGCATCTTTAGTGTTTTTAGACAAATATTAACTGCAGGTGTCAGTTTTAATTAAACTAGTGACTGCAATATGCTGCTTAAACAACTGTTCATACTTGTAAAAGTATTGAGTTTCCTTCTCTTCCTCACCAACGCATAAAACATGCTAAATAACTGCAAGTGGTATATACAAATATAAATTTCAGTTAAACTCAAGACTATGACATATTTTTCAGTCATAGTCAGAACCCATATAAATTTCTTCTTTGATGCTGTGAGTTAATGGTTCACAGAAGACTGCTCACTTTACTCAAGAACAAAAACTTATTTGCAAATTTCTGATGTTGTTGTTGCGAGGGCAATTCAGAACCTCTGATGACAGCAAATTTGAGTACATCTAATGAGTTTTTCCTTCCACATTCCCAGCTGGACTAGTGAAGAGCTGACAGCAGTTTATGTTTAATTTGGAAGTAGGAATTCCCAAAGCATATTGCTGGTGGGATGCCAGTTAGGTCTGTCTCTATCACTAAAGCTATTCTTACATCAGTGATTTCTATAACCCAAAGGAATTTGACAGAAACAGGACAAGACACTGTTGACTGCTGCCTGCTAAAATGTTTAGCATTATACCACAGATTTAGACATCCACACTGCAAAGTTACAGTTTGATGAGCAGATATTGGCAGCAGTACTAGCTTACGTGGTCTCTATCTCTAGCTGTTCCTAGTGCTATGGTTGCTCATATCCATTCAAGTTCGTTCCCCTGGTCATGTCACTACAAGCATTTACCATTTGTGTCGTAAACCAAACTGGGGAGCTGATCAAGCTGAAAAAAATAACATGTTAAACAAAAAACCCAAGAACAACAAAATTTTAAAAAGGAAAAAGAACCAAACCAAAACAAAGAATAATCCAGGATGGAAAAAGGAAAAAGAGACAAAAACACAATTAAAAAAAGAAAAAAGAATAAAAGAAAAAGTCCCTCTGCCAGATTAGTATCTCGGTTCACTGTGCAGTTGCACAAATGGCTGAGCTAACACACTGCACCAAGCAGCTGGAAACATGAATAATAGGGGCAAAGATTGCTTAAGGCAGTTCAGATGGCAGTACTGACGAATGCGTAATCACAGCCTAAATGCCACTGACTCTTCTACACTGTAAGCAGACAAGAATCTGGGTTTCAGAACAGCAAAAGGAAATAGGATTTCCCAACTATGATCTGGGTTATTCTTACACTGCTACATCATCTTCATGAGCTGAACTGCAACTCTTGCTCTTGGCCCACAAACTTATGAACTGAAATTTCATACCAGCATTTCAAGCAAATCTTAGAATGCATTCATGGATCAGCGTAAGGCAGACAGCTGTAGTGTCAGAACTGACAGCTTGGATCAGAAGTAAATTCTCCTGGTTTCCCACATCCAAGCTGAAAAGTAAACATCTCAAGAATTTCTGAGAGAGATCTGGAATGCTAGTCAGTGCATGTTTCTCTCATTAAAGTAATTTCAAACAACACCTGCTGGTAAGGATGTTATAAAGCAACTGAACATCTTAAAATGACATTTAGGTCCTGTCAAAATAGGACAGAAGAAATCCTGTAGCCTTTCAACTGGAGCTTTTAAAAACCTTCAGCATAATCTTGATTTCACTGGCATAACACAACACTAATCCCTAAATCAGCACTAGTAAAGGCAGGATTATTTCAAAGAGCTGATGTTGGTATACATTTTGCAGTTTCACTGCTGCCATTCAGTCTCTTCACAATTTTGAATTTATTAGATCTATTATTTCTGAAATAGTTGCTGTGACCATCTTCATATCGTACAGAAGTATCATCACGATAGCTGTGCTCCCAAGTACTATTCTATTTAGTCTTTCAAGGATCAAACTCTTTGAAGTAAAATCTTTATAGAGAAGTTCTGGGTTACAGTGGAGTATTTTTTTGTTTTTACCAGCAATTTTGTTTCAATGTTACCTGTTCTCTACATTTTGATGAAAAGTAACCATTGCTTAGAAAAACTTAAATTTTTTCTTTAATTAAGAAACATAGTTAATTCATCATACAAGCCATATAAGGAAACTCAAAGGGTTACATGTTCTACATTTGTAGTAGCAGTAACCATCTATGAGGATCCATTGCAAAAGTGAAGTATTTCGTCTACTAGCAGCACATCTCAGACCAAAAATTCATACATAATTAAACAAAAAAGAAAAAGAATGAATAGGAAAAGGCTGTTGGGTTTTCAGACTTCCTGGCTTTTTGTATTGCTCAACTAAAACATCAATAGGAGAGACATTAAAGTGCTTTGCTTCCAAGCAAAGTGCATGACAGCAATCCCAGTGAATATTAATGCTAGTTCTTTGACTACTACCTGGGTCATCACTACTGCAAGATTCAGGATAAGGAAGAGCTCTCTATTTTTAGTTCACAAATAGGGGCCCTTTGAGTGCACAGTATTCTATTAAGGCAACTATACATACATAATTCCTTTTTAAGCTAAGCAATTAGAAGTTTTACCACTTTTGCCCCTTTTTATTATCAAGGTGGGAAAAAACTAATCACTGCATAATTTGTTTCTGCATAACATGATATTAAAAAAGATAATATGCCTGCATTGAGGAAAAGACAAACTGACTTCTCTTTTAAATGCAAACATTAACATTATTATAATCTACAACCTAATCTGCATCTGCAGTTATTTTACAAACTACTGCTCTTCATACACTAGTGCCCTTTGCATATGGAACAAAGCAACTGTCATTGCTATGTAATGCATTTCCAATGAAACAGAGCAAATGAATCACATAAAAAAAAAAATCAAAGCTCACAAAAGTCACAGACAGAATGAAAGCTTTCAAACAGAGCCAAATAGTCAAATGGACTCTGTGTACCCACTCATGGGAAGATCAAACCATCCAGAGAAGGCAAGATGGGTGCCAATAAAGATGCAACAATGCAACGCATGGCATTAATAACTGGGAATTAAAAACTCATAGCACCAATAAGCTGCATTTTAACACTGCTACAATTTTCACTATATGCTATGTATGTAACAGTTTAAAAACACCCAGACTGACTGACTAGATTTTATTTTTTTTTTAATATTCATTTAGCAATGTACCCAGTCACCACAATAAACCAGGCTGATGACAGTGGTTACTTCCTGAGCTTTAGGTATTTGCCATACAAAGATCTTTGCATAACACCACTGAACCTGAGTATGACTTGACTAAGAAGAATCTACATGCAAGGGACATTTCAGATTGGTGCATACATTACCTGCCTTGTATTATTTACCAATATTTTAAAGTTTCCTATCAGATGAGTTAAATACTGAACACAAAAAACACAAAGCACATGCATTCTACAGAGAAAAAAGTAAAAATTCCTGTAGAATTTGCTGAAACATTTGGTCACTAAAAGATGAGTAATGACACTGTCTGAACAGCCTCAACGTTCTGTCATAGATGTGCACATGCTCGTATACTACAAAGTTCTGCTTGCACAACGACAAAGAACCTCCACTGAAATCTTACAGCCTTTCAAATTCTACTTTTATTAACTCCCTATTAGAAAAAGCAAAGCTATTTCCTTTCCTAGGATAGGAAAGAATTTTTTCATTAGATAAAATGATAGCACAGGCTTGTTTTTTTTAGGGGGAAATAGGGCTCTTTTTGTAATGAAAAGGACATAAAGTTACGTTCTGACGTTATCTTTGCAGTGGTGCAAGAAAGTCACTTAAGCTTGCATATAACTCCTATCACATTTTATGTTCTAACAGTCTTTTGAGATGATGACGACTGGGGCAATAACTCCCTTATGCTAAGTGACCTCTTGGGACTCTCTGCACAATCCATGGCCCCTGAAGCTGGTACACTAAGGCTGCAAATGCTTTGATTTATTTTCTATTGCGTCAAACTTGTTTAACGAACTAGATTTCAGAAGCCCTAATGACGGGTGATTACAGGAATGCATAATTTCAGGATCGGGTCCAACAGAAACCACTTACTACATTCTGAGGAGCAGACCTGACATACTCTACACAGGACACGGACTGGTTACATGCAAACATGCTGATGTGTTCTATCCATCCATTCTCCAGCTTAGAAAAACTGCTTTGGGCATTAATTCAACGTCCTTATTTCAGGCCAGTTTTTGTTTTTGGATTTCAGATACAATGTGCTGGTAGGAAGAGCATTTCTACCCTGACCTTCTGAGTCTCTGCTTAGCTTGGGGTTGAAGGAGACCTAACAAAGCCAGAGAACCGGAATTTTGACCCTAGATCATTGCGCTTGTGACTGTTTCAATTGCAGCAGGCACTATATAGCGTTGTTCAGAAGAGGAACATAGCAATATGTACATGCATATTTACATGCATTCTCTTTCTTAAATCTAGCACAGAGTAAAACCAGTAGCCTTCTGAGGTGACAGTCAAACATCACACACAATTTTTCCTGTGGCTTTCAGCTCACTTTTGAGTGCAATGAAAGCACCAAAGGATCAGGAACCTGGCTACGTAAGAGATTACCATCTGCCACAGCCCCATGTGCAGCCAGAAAGACTGCTTGCCTGTTTCTTAATGGTAAAATTCTCCAGATCTATTGCCAGGGCTGTAGGAAGATATTCATAGTAGGCTTCTAGTGCAGATTTAGCCTTGACAAAGACAATGTAAGGCTTTATAAAAGTTCCCACAGCCTTGTTTTACACAGCAGTGAATCTCACTTGAGCAAACTGACCATATTTTGAGCCCTTCCCCTTCGTGCTGCTCACACCTCCCCTGTGGATGCTGCACTTCCAAATTCCTGCAGTGAAAACACACCGTAGCCAGCACACATCCAGTACAGCTTACTCCTCTGTGTACTGAATTTCATTTGCAAGATCACCTCCCTGGTTGAGAACCACTGATGTTAACTGACAGCTCTAAACATTAAAACAGGGACTGCGCACAGTGTTTGATAGACAACATGAAAAATTGTACTTGTTTCGCTGCTGGCAGAATTGGTATTGGAGGGTTCCCCTCACCCCCTCCTCCTTCTCCTGTTTGCTTTCCTGCCACTACCGTAGGGACTTTTAACACTACCAACTGTGAAAGCCTCTTATATAACGTAGTGTTTAACTTTGAGAATAACAGTCTGGCTGTGAAAAAGAAATGCTCTGTAAGCCTGGAGAGGAAGCAAAGACATGCCACTTGAACACACTACCATGGGAAGCTCCTCTTTCAGGAGAGTAGCTATGACATTGCCAAGGTTTTAAAAATCTTCATACTGGAGTGCCCTCTACTGGGACGTTACTCACATAAACTCCATCCCTGCTTGTTCCAACTCCCCCGCTATTCTAGAATCTGTACCAGAAATACAAATGCTTTTTCTAGACTAATGAAAAGATGTGACAGCCTCTTTTTCAAAACTTAGATATCTGACTAAGAATAAACAGATTTTTTTTTTCCTCACAAGCAATCCATTCAAGTGAGTAGTTGGAAATGCATCTGTAATTCTATGCCAACACCATTTTCAGCACCACAGATTTTGTTTAA
The DNA here is from genome assembly GCA_013398225.1 of Steatornis caripensis. Taxonomy (NCBI): domain Eukaryota; kingdom Metazoa; phylum Chordata; class Aves; order Caprimulgiformes; family Steatornithidae; genus Steatornis; species Steatornis caripensis. The sequence goes on along the minus strand of VZSC01012648.1, from coordinate 175,158 downwards.
ATCAAGCATACTTGGGGCTGGTGTTGAATGTGTAATGAGGAAAAAAAACTGAAGCTATTTTGCTGCAAGTTGTCTTGTAAATGTATTACACTGACAAAATTTTAGACAACCCTCCTTTGTCCTAATCAGTGACCCAGTTTCTTCCCTCCACTGAAAATACATACCATACCAACTCCCTACAGTGCACCTGAGATTACTCGTTTTTTTGGAATTATCATAGCAACATTATTACTTTTGCAGTCTCTGAAGGATCTCCTTTTCAGGCGCTTTTCACCTGTAGGAAGGTATTTCTCTCCCTCGACCCAATGGTTGCGAGACCTGCTCTAAACCTGAGTATGGAAGTCCCAAGCTCTGCCCCTAGTGTAGAGAAAGGCTTGATAGTTGAGACTAGACCACCCACACATAATCCAACTGTCTTCACCGCAGCTCGTGTAAAACATAAGAGAACACAAGTATCTCTACCTGTTTGGCCCAGCAAGACCCTGTAAAACCGAAAACATTTGTTTATTAATCTGACAGGAATGCATGAAAGCAGACCTTCATAAAATGTTGAGCTGTGCAAAGTTGTATTTTAAAATCGGTGGCAGCATATTAGCACCAAGTAAGAATATTCAGGACAGCCATATAATTTGATTTTTACTAAAGTTATTTTAATTTTCACCCCCATTACTTTGTGGTCTTCCACTTTCTCAAACACATACTTCAAAAGAATTGACCAGAAAACTTGTTTGAATGGCCTGAAAAGAAGATTTTTGACTTACTGCACAAGGATAAAACCATATTTTGCAACTGTATTGTTTTGGGTTTTTTTAATTGCAGATTCTGTTTTTTCCTGACCATTAAAGAACATTTTTCATTAGTATCAGGATGACAGAGTCACGTTTTACAGCTGCAGCTCACAACACAACCCCAGAGTATCAGCTGTTTTAAATATTTTCACTTAGATAAGCTCATGATTATTTACCAAGGTTTATCTCTGCTTTACCACTCCTCCTTAAAATAGCATTTCCTTTTAAATACCAACATCTCTGGAAGTTTATGCCTCCTAGAGGTCAAGAAAACACTCATAAGCAGCCACATAAATTTATTAAACAAGAACCCACAGTAGGGAGGTGTTTCTCTATTCACTGTCCTCCCCACTTTCCCAATACTTATGGGGCTGTTTCAATTCCAGTGGCTTCAAAACTGGTAGCAGCGCTACATTCTATTTACCTATTCTACAGTAAGAATTACTACCACCAGTCCCCTCTTCCCATCCCAAAGATCTTTTGATCATTTAATATAAGGGCTATATATTCATATTAACCTCAAAAATTACCCAAGAAAATTGGTATCAGAAAAAAGATACTACTACTACATTTAAGGCTGCTTCAAGCTTTTCCTTCACAATAGAAGAGCCAGGAGATGCAGGATGGCTGCATCTCTGCACCCTGGCCACGCAAACTTTTTGCTACTCACTAGAAGCACTGTACTATGAATTCTCTTCCATGGTCCTCCTCATACTCGGTTCTGTATTTCTGATCTTGAAATGCTCTGGCCCTGCTTTTTCAACTTAGATAACAGAAGGCTCTGTTAGTGTGCTATTATCTCAAAGAAGGTTTTGCTATCTGTAAGGCAAGTGTACCCCTACACCTAATACAGAAGATATCATTTTCACAGGTTTAATACCATCCAAGACTGCAAACTTTCACTACCCTAAAAAGCTGTATAGTCTAATGAATCAGACTGAAATAGCTCTCCCCCACAGAAAATGAATCTGTGTTCACAACAACATGTGTAGTTCAGCTCACGACACTGCAAAGCAATAATAATAATATGCATCACTCGTGAATCAGTGGATACATCACTACAAGACATCTGTCACCAACAGAGAGCCCACTTATTTACAGAACTAGGGAAAAATAGGGACAATGATTTCCAAATTACATTTTATTGCCAGTTAAACTCAACAGAACTGACTAGTTTTTGAACAGTGAGAAAAATTCCAAAGCCCCATTTACAAGTTTACACTAATATTCAAGTCAGTTGTTAAAGGTATGTCGCATGAATAGATCAGATTGCGTAAAAAAGGTCCTGTTTATTCACAGAACGTGTAGATAAGTGTGATTTGTATAGAGAAAGCTCAGTGTTGTCGCTTTGCTGGACAGCCATTCCCATTCTCACTCAGTCTCATACTGAATCCTATCGTTCAAACTCTTTGAAAGAACCTTTCTTTTTTGGCAGCCCATAGAAAAGAAACCCCTAACATTTTCATGGGTTGTTGTGTTGAAAAGCGACAAACTGATGATCAAGTTTTTAAAAAGAGGTATGCTCAGGGCAAAGTAGTTCTACGAAGGGAATACCCCCAAAATCAGGGTAAAAACACTTTGTATTTATCAAAAGTTTCAGACCAAAAGAGACTGTATATAAACAAAATGTGCTGATTGAACACAGTAGCTAGGACAGTACAAAGAATTACAACAGGTTGTTATCCACTGGAAAAATGTCAGTTTCCTAACAAACAGAATGACCACTACTACATTCCAACAGCACTTCAAACAGTGCACTCAATCAAGCACTGTTAAATCTAATATGAAGAATAAACCACATATTAATCACAAAATTTAGGGTATTTTGAATCATTTGCATAAGGAAGCATGAGAGCATGGTTAACTATCATTTAGGTTCACTGGGACTTTGCAAAATATAGTAGCTGTTCAACAAAATGAGCTTAAGAAATCAATTCCAGCAGTCACTTGTTCCATCTCCAATAACACAGTTTACACCATATTTGTGCTGATAAAACTTGTTGCAGGGCAACTTAAAAGTCTCCAAACACACACAGTATTAACAAATTTTAAACTGTATGCCCCCATTCTTCAAGTATGTAGAATGGACATATTTCATTCTCGGGAAAGATATAACAAAAATAAATATAAAGAAAATAAATCTATGGCATGGAATATCCAGACATGCTGATTATTGAAATAAGTTTTTGCGCAGGAAGTGAAGGCTGGGGCTCAACACTGACTAAGAAGAAACCACAACAGTGACACATTGCCCATCAAACGTTCCTTCTCTGTCCTGAGTATATACCAGCACAATGTCCTCAATAAAGAAAAAGGGTATGCAATTGTGTTATTGTAGCCTTGAGGACTAACTTAAAGCAAACTAGATAGTCTTATTTTCAGTAATTCTTAATCAATGATCCCTAGTTCAATGGTCAACCCTGCAACACTAATAAAGAGTGTTATTTTAACAAGATTTTTTCACTTTATACCTACTATCAGTTGTTAGAATCTGAAAAACTGAGCACAATGATGACAAGCTTCAGGGTGTTTACCATACCTCGGCTCCACCCATCCATTTTGGTTCATCGGGAAACTCAGCACATAGGATGTCTTCTGACTGATTAGTTCCTAATACATGATAATGCAGCTTTTGGTGTAGATTAGTGGATGTCTCAGTGCCTAGTGAAATGCAGATATTTAAACCAATTAGTTCTCAGAGAAATACAACAACCAAAAAAACTCCCTTAGAAACCTCTGTATTCCTTTGCATATGAAAGAGAAGAGTAATTCAGCAGAGAGAACTATGAATAGTTCAGTCTACAACCATTTCCCTCCAAATACCCTACTCCAAAAACAAAACTTCAAACCACACTGCAAACCTGTTCAGTCACCCTTTCCTTTCATTTCTGATAATACATTCTTCAAATGTGAAGATTTATCGTTTGGAGCTTTGCTAAGCAAGCAAAGAAAAACAACAATCCCCATCACACTCTAATGATGTTTTTGCTCCCATTTCACCCTAGGCAACTAAGGGGAGATTTATTGCTAATTAACATTCCTAGAAACCTGCATATTTTCATTTGCTGAAAATCAAAAATGAAGTACTTTAAAGCACTGCATGACATGCTACTTGATTTTTTTTTTCCAATTTTGCTCTTGCAACATTTTCCAACACTTCAGCTTATGAACAACAAACATGTTTAAAGGTAGAAAACACAAGGTAGGTATCTAACTGGCAAAATGATCGGCTGCAAAAGCAAATACAGAGGTTTCAGGTTCTTTTCATGGTTTAACAAAGAGCACAGCTCCAGAAGAAACTTTTCAGTAGCACGGCGTTTCCCTATTGACACTCCTCAGCAATTTATTCCACTTTGTGTGCTGCTCCCTGAGTTTTGCTAGCATAAACATTTTGTGTTGCTGTGCTGTGAACCACAGATGAATTGATCTGGTTGAATAACAAAAATCCCAGACTGCTATTCATCAGGTCAGCCTCCCAAGCCAGTTCACCTATGCCCACACAAATGCATGAGGGAAAGAGATCTAAGTGAGCTGTCACCAGACATCAAATTCCAGCTACCCTGTATGAAAGCTAAGTAAATCACTGCCGAGAAAAAGAAAAGGAGCAGCAAACTTTTAAGAGACAGACAGGGACAGGCAGACAACAGGATACTCAGTGTGAGTACAGGCTTTGGTCATACAAGATATAATCTGACATCTAATTGTATAAACTAGTATAGCTAGCTATTTCAGTATAAACTAGTACACCTAATTATTTGTTGCACCAATTTACTGAAAAGGTCATTTTGCTTCCACATAGCATACAATTAGCACAGCCATACTTACCATCACTTTTCCCATCTTGTTTTGGATAGCAGTTATAGAACATCCCTTTTCCATCATGGGTCCATGCCATGCAACTGAATTTAACTCTCTCCAGTGTATCTGGAAGATCCTCAGGACCTTCTACTTTCATAAACTTGATAGTAACCCAGTCAGAGCCACTAGAACTCAGGCCATATGCAAAGTATTCACCGTCTTCACTGAACGCGTAACCTAGGAAATTGGAACCAAACAAGATGAAGTAAGAACCAGCACGAGGAACCAGTATTTTCAAAAAAGTGTTTGTTATTCTGCCACACAGCTTTTTATTATTTACGACATGCTAGCCAAATCCCAACAAAAGAGGTGAAATTGGGAAAGTAGTTAAAAATAATTGTGTTCACTGAACACTGAGAGAAGAGGGTTTATTTTCTAAAAGACAGTGCAAGCAATTACATCGGCTATCATTTGGGATTCACAGCACTTTTCCAGTCTCTGTGGACTACTTAAGTAGTTCACAGACCTGAGTTTAGGCATTCATACTCAGTAAGTATGTTCAGTAACATCGCTTATGCCCAACACCTGAATTATGATTTGAGTAATAATTATTTTTCTTCCCTGAGTTTGGAGGGAAGAGATGGAGACTGAAAATGCACATGGGTAGAGAACTCACAGCGAGATTTTAATAGAGAAACAGTACCAAAGTAGTCAACAGAAACTGACATGCAAGCAATGCATCCTGAAATAAAGCAAATACCACTTCAATACTGGAGTCACTGAAAACTAGACCCTGCAAAGCCATGAAAACTGAAGTAAATGGAAAAATTTTCCACTAGCACGCAAATGAATTAGTCACAGCATTCTCAGCTAAGACCTCTTATGATGCTCCTTCCAAACTGTGAGGAAAACATGATTCTGAAAAAAATTCAGAAGAGCTTCCATCATAGTTGATAAGGATCAAATTCCCTCTTGCAAATCAACTCCCATGAAGAGACTGAATTACCATAGGCCTATACAAACCTGAAAATAACTACTGAAAAACACACACAAAAAAGTTGCATTTTGTAGAAACATAGGTTTGGGAGACACCACTGTGCCACCCTAACACATTCTCTCCCACAAGAAGAGGGGCCATGCTGATTCAGACCAAGGTTCCACCTGGCTGTCCTCAAGAGTAACCACAAGACGCCTTCAAGAGTAAAAACAATACAAGCATGTGTAATATTTCCCTCAAATACTCTTACAACCTCTGACCGTTTTTAGCTTAGGAGACTTCTTTTCCATGAAGTAGTTGGCTAATAATCCCCAATGCTTCCCTCCTCCTTGACCTTGTCCAGTGTCGCGGTTTGAGCCCAGCCAGCAACAAAGAACCACGCAGCCGCTCGCTCACTGCGCCCCCCCTCCCCCCCCGGGACGGGGAGGAGAATCAGCAGAGAAAGGGGCAGCCCTCGTGGGTTGAGATAAGGACAGTTTAATGCAACAGCACACAGAGAGACAGAACAGTAACAATAACAACTATAATGCTAACGAGAGAATACAAACGAGTGATGCACAGCACAGGCACTCACCACCAGAACGGGAACCGGAGCCGCCCCGCACCCTTCCCGGCCGCTCCCCGCGCCTTGCCCGGCCCGGCCCCCGGCTGTGGGCTGGGCGGGACGGCAGGGGGATCGGATACCTGCCGGGCTGCTTTGGGTCGGCTACCGCCCTCCCAGCGTTCTGGGGAAAATTAACTCTATCATAGCCGAACCCAGGACATCCAGCTTGCCTTTAAACTCACAGTAAGTATTCTGCACCACTAATCTACTTACTGCGGCAAGAACCATCACTGTCTTTTGTTTGCCTTGGACTTGACTCCCACTGCCTTAACTTCATATCCCCTCATTCTTGTAATAGAAAAAATGACTAACCAACCCCTATTCACTCTCTCCATGCTACTGCATGCCACAAATGATTCTGTAGACCTCTGTTATATCCCTGCTAAATTGTCCCTTTTCCAAGCTGATTGATCCAGGCACACTCAACTGTTTCTGACCTTTGCTCCATACCCTTGATTGTTCCTACTGTCCTCCTCCAAACTGTATTTCAGAACCCCTTCTGAGCTGTGGGGACTGGAACTGTATTTAATATTCAATGCTACTGTGTAAGCCCCTGGGTTGCTAATGTAATGGCGTTTTCTGTTTTGTTCTCTATTTCCTTCTTAATCATTTCTGATACTTGACATGCTTGTTTGGCTGCTACCGAGAACCAGGCTGACATTTTCACGGAACTATCTATTACAGCCTAAGTACTGTTCCCAAGTGGTCATGGTCAGCTCATAGCCCATTCCATCCGCTTCTCTACAAATGAGGTTAGCATTGTTTGTCCCCTGTGCATCACTTAATTTATCTGCAGAGATACTTTTAACTGTTAATTTATTGCCCACTCACTGTCACTAAGGTCTTCCTGCAGCTCATCATCAGTCCTTCTTCAGCCTTTACCTGGAATAACTCTGTATCATCACCAAACTCTGCTAACTTACTGCTCACTCCTTTTTCTAGTGTATATGAACAGACTTGCCCTGGTTTCAGCAGTGCAAGTCCTAGCAGTCCTTGACAGAACTCTACTGATGATTCCCACTTCAACAGCCGATGAGTTATTCCTGTCCTTGCCTTTAAATCAATTATTTATCAACACCAGGAGTTTCTCCTCTTGTTCCATGGCTGTTGTTTCTCTAAGTGCATTTGGAAAGACACTTTGTCATAAGCTTTTTAGAAATACAGAAAGACTGTATGAACTCAATTCCAGTTTCAGGTAGGACTTCTCACTAAAAAAAAAAAGCCATAGTGACTCTTTTCAACTAGGTCACACAAAGAAGCATTCACTAATTTTGTCCTCTGGGGTTTTTTTTTGTCAACTGGCCTTGCACAGACTTCAAGGATTTCTAGGTCCAAGAGTCTTGCTTCGCAACAAACGAACAGGCAGAGGGAAAACAGACAGCTAACACAAGTCAAAGTCCTAGTGAACACACTCTTTTTTTTGTGATTCTTATAAAAGTTAATCCTATGTTCCTTCACAGTCTTTAACTTGCTGACTTGTGTTAAAGTCGCAAAATACAATTGTAACAGAATTAGTCAATATAAATACATAAACTTTTTGCCTTGCTATGGGTAGCTTCAAGATCTGTTCATATTCCAGTGGAAATCTGTTACAGAGTTGTAAAAAAAGAAGTTGAGAAACTGAACCAAGTTAATTGTGAATACGATGTAGATTTAGAAGTGTTCTTCTGAGACACTATACAAAACCGCATACAGCTATTGTGACTACTTTGATTAAAACAAGCCACTCTAGCCATACTTCTAGAGGTGAAGAGCTGGAAACCATTTCCAACTTCTGCTGAAGACCCAGACTTACTCAACAGGAAATGCTGTCTCACTAACCTCGTAAAGCCACAGTGCCATCATCGGAAAGCTTATTTGGATCAAGAAAAACTTTGGCATCAGCATCCAAGGAGTCTTGTACATATAAAACTCGCTGGTTCTGCAATCCTGTATTGTAGAAGTGAAAATACCTAAAAGAACACAAGAGGGCAAAACAAATAGGAAGAATGCAGATTTTGAGTTAGGTAAGCCAGAAACACTTTGTCATGAAATGAGTAAATCTCATACAAGACAGATAAATACATAAGAGAAACACAAGCTTCACAGCAGAGTAGGAATCATGGCTTCCTCTGCAACCATCAGGGATTTAACCTGCCTTTCTCTTCCCCTTAGTACAGAGGAAGTCCAGACACCAATTTCTAGGTCTCTGAAAGTGTGAGGAATCTCATCCCAATGTGATATGGATTGTATAGAAGAGCCTGTAGGATGCATCCAAAAAACCTTCTAAAAATAAAAGCTGCATTTGCCACAGTGCATTTCAAGCAAAGCTAAGTATACTATAAACTATACGTATGTGTCTATACCGAACACCTCTGGCAGCCTTAGTGTTTCTCTGTTACAAGAACTGGCACAGGTTCCCATCCCCTATGTTCTAAAGCTTTGTCATTCATACAGTTGCTTTCAACCTGTATCAGGTGGCAGACAGATGTTCAAATAAAACAGAACTGGAATTGTTTCGCCTGTATTTCCCAATGTCCCTAACACTGTGTGTGTTTTCAAAAAGCTGTAGGAACAGAGGATTACAGAATTCTCTTCAGTGAGGGATACTCTTCACATCATATGCTACAGAGCTCAAAGAAATTAATAACTGTATTCTTGCAATTCATAGGTACTATGTTTTTCTTCCTTCATAGAACTTCTAAGTTTTACTACACAAACCTGTGACGAAACAAATCAAATAGCAGCTGCACGTGGGGGAACAGGGCAATTTATGGGGTAATGTTCAAACCTAAATGTAAGTTCACATATTCCCTAAGACTATCTAGTATTTGGATACAAGCACAGGAACCTGGTAAACCCAGAAGGGGTAACTATGCTCAAAGGCCAGGCTAACAATCTGAACTAGTAATATGCTCAAATACTAACAATAATGTTCAGTGAGTGACGAAATTGAAAGATTCAAAAGAACAGAAGAAAAAGATATGTAATTTTCCATTTGACTATGCATTTTCTAGCCCATCTGCAATGCTAGGCAGTAAGCTGGGAACCAAAGGTCAAACAATGCAACAGGCAGCACCTCTCTGGGCACTCTTCCTTTCTGCAGATTCAGCAGAACAGCTCTTCAGACAGTGTCCTTTTAGCAGCTATTATTTGGTAGAAAATTGGAGTATATGAATTTAAGAATTTCTAAGTGTCACGGGAAGTTTAGACAGTTCTTCAAATAGAATAGTTCCTCCCCACACCCCTTACTAAGTGTTACTTAACTTGGTAGAGCTCTCTTGATCTCCTCAAACACAATAATATATGGGGTTTTGGTATGATTTTTAGATTACTGTGATTTTAAGTTCAGCACGTGCCAAGAAATAGAGTAACACTCAGAAAAACCAAAAAGACATCTATTAAAATCAAACTAAAAGTGTTGTAAGTTAAAGCATGTTAAGCTCCTGGTGTAAGTGTTCTTCCTGGAGGACAGTCAGCTGCATCAAATTAAGACTTTTTATCTCTAGGGGAGACTATATTCATCACTGCCATGAGCACTTCTGCTACATTAAGCCTTATCAGCACTGAAGATAACCACACCCAGGCACGTTTGCACTGCACAGGGAGAATGGGTCAGAGAATCCAGAGCAATCACTGGCCAGGCCTGCTCCAGAATCAGATACAGCATAGCTACTTCTGCCCGAGTATTACACACAAATTGATAAGCTCTGCCTGACTCACTCAACAAGGCTTACTTCCCCAGATGCAGCACTGTTATAAACAGCTTCACTGCTTCTGGGCTTAAATCTCACACCTCTATACACTGACATGCTGTGCCACATCAGTGACAACCTAAATCAACTTCAGCTTGGGTTCACTCCCCACAATATACTTTTACAAAAACCCAAGCAGTACAGACTTTCCCTCCCTTAGTAAGAAGTATCCACACCTTCCTCACAGCATACGGCAGATAACTAAAGAGTAGCAGACCTCCTTCAACATCTGTGCAGAAATCTTAAGCAACGAGACCTCTTATGGTGGATGACAGCAAAAACATACCTGGCACATCTGGGTGCCCACTCAAGGAGGATCAAACAAAAATTGAAAATACTCAAAGACACTACTTGTGTTTCCCATAATTAAGAATGGCTGGTTGTTTGCACTACCTCTTTTTCAACTGCTAAAACAATCTTTAGATGTTACTAATTTAACCACCAGTTTCACACCTTTACTCCCTTTCTCTGGGAGATTACTAGTGTTTCTGAAAGAGGTCCCATAAAACTGAGTAGCAGCTGTGGTCTCCAGACCTTGGCTAAGCTACAGAAGCACCATGCCTTTACCTAGCCACAGAATTAAAACAGGGATACAAATAGGCCAGGTATTGGAATACAGCAGGATTTATTTCTTAGAAGACATCTTTTTGCAGTAGTTGCCTTAAGTCCTCCAAATGATTTTTCCCCTGCCCCCTGCAGATACAGAAGTTGTTTTTCACAAGGGAATTCCCACTGCTTTTCACTGGCTAGGACTACACAAAAATCCAACCAGCTGCTCAAAGCATGACCAACATAAGAGTAGTATTTTAGTAAATATTTAGAATAACATGCATGTAACAGATTCTTGCTGTTTTCAGGATGAGATGCCTTTAACTATACTGACAGTGACCACCTCTGAAGGGAACTCCTCAAAGTTTTACTTTTACAACAGTTACTCTACAAATTGTCAGAGTTTTGATAAACTCACAATTCTTCCTTTTAAAGGACAAGATGACAAAAGAACAAGAAGATCATATGACTGGGAACTGGAGACAGTCAAGCATCTTGTGTTCTGCATCATACAACCATATATATTAACATTTGCTTAGTTTTCCTACTTCCCAACTAGAAGGGAATAAATACAATTTACAACTTGCTTTCTTAACTAGTAGTTGCTTTTGACTTGCTTCACATTCATCACCACCTACAAAGACATTCCTCACATACCTTTTTCCTTTCTTGAAGTGGCAACTGTACTTAGGATAATCGTAGAGTTCAGTCATTCGTTCTTTGAATAGCCCTCTGACAGGACACTGCTCGAGAAAGGGTACTGTAAGTTTGTTCTGAGCCTCCACAAATGCCTGAAAGAAAACAATCCCCCGAAGAGAGACATGAACTCAAGCAGAAATGCATATTTCCTACAGGAAACACTATTTTCTGAAGCAATGCAACACAAACATCTTTCCCCCCATATAGGTTGTGTAGTGTCACACTTCAAGAGTCTTACAGTCCACAATACTGTAATAAGACTGATCATGTATCTTGAATAACATCTCTCCAGGGTATGCACTGGGGTAACTAGTGGTTTGGCCAAAGACAAGCCAGATTTCCGCCACTCCTCTTTAAAAAAAAAACCAACCCCAAACCTTATGCTTTTTAAAACTCTCCTTATATTTGCCTAAATGGCATATGAAAGTTAACTTACAGTATATAACTAGGAAGTATCACCTTCCCTTACTTCACCACAAATATATGATACTCCAATACTCTATGACAAATAAATTAGGAGATGAATAGAGTGCCTTTTGCTGCAAACAGCACTATCACTTCAGGAGCCATGAAGGGCTGGAGGACGACACAAAACGTCGTGTGCGCCATCTGTTGATCGTATTAACGACACACACAGGATTAGTCCCAGACAGTGTTTCTTGGAAAGGTCAAAGTACTTTCCACAGATCAGTTCTTAGTTACAAAAGGCAAGAATACCTAATCTCTCAGAACTTTGAGGAGTCTGTTTTTTTCAAAACACTCCACCTCCCAGTCACAAACACTTACTGAAAATGGCAAAAACTACGACCACTCCAGCTCTTTGTTAGAGGCTGCCACTCCCACGGCATGCATGGAAAAACTACTGCTCTGCTGGTGTTTCACTACTCCATTCATAGCACAGTGCATTAACATAAAATTAATATCGAAGTGTCTTAATGTGAACCACAGCTGCTCAGCAGCAGACATGCATGCTTTTCTCTCTCTAACTTGGAGTAGGAAGGACAAGACCCAGTGTGCATGGCTGTAATTCACAGCCAGATGTTGCAATGATGGCTGCAGTACCACTCTCAGACACCCCAGCCTCTCTCCTCCATCCCGAAACGCCATCCACTCGTCTCTTGCTTACACAGGTCTCCTTCCCAGTTGCTTTGAAAGTGGCTATTGTTTCCACCTGTCCTGAACCTGTCACACAGCAAGCAGATCAATGCACGATAACACCTGAGCTACACCTTGCGGCAGGGCATGACCCACAGGAACAGCAGGGCTACAATCCATATTCCACAACTCACGTTTCACAGTTCTTCAGAAAAGCCAACTGCTGTACAGAGTACCTGGCACACATTTGCACACAATGTTTACTGATCTATTAATTCTTCAGGTGAAAAAGAGGAAAGAATACAACATAAAACTTTCAGCAGCATTTTACAGATGTTTTACATGGTGAGAAGTGAGCTCATGGGGCAAGTAGAGACACTCTCCTTCCCGTTTGCCGCGCTGCCACAGCAGTGCACAGCCAAGAGCTGCACTGCATGTCAAGCTGCGTTTTCAGAGACTCGTCAGGTCAAAAGATAAAGAAGAAAGCACATTAATCATGGTTGGTCTCTACCTGAGAGGTATTTGTTCATACCTAACAAAGCATACAAAAACTGATAAGCTTTAAATGTGAGTGCAGAATTGGTAATGCCCTAAGAGCACTTGGCTAAGTGCTGAAACGTTAGTTTAAGAACACACGTGGGCTGGTTACACACAAGTCACCAGGCAAGGATGACACAAGAAAGCAAAAACTACAGCACTGAAAAGGAACAGACATAGAAGGGTAACAATGATGACTTCTGGACTCAAAATTAGGCTCTTGCACATCAGCGAGGATCATGTCAGGAACTGATCCCCTGAGAAAGAGGAAAGAGGTGAATGCATTGCCAAGGGAAGGCCAATTTTTCCTTCTGTTCTCCCTGGGAGGATCATACAGACATAGACAGCTTTAACACTCAGCACAGCAGCACAGCACATCCCAGTGGTAAGTCAAAACGGCATGCAGCCTCCACACTGCATCGTTGTAACTGTTCCCCACACATGAGATGATGAAAGAGCTTAATCAAACCTACCCAAGAATTATGTGTATCTGAATTTGTTCTCTCTAAATGGAAACACATTAATTTCAAAGACCACATACACAAAAAACTAGACAGCACGTGGTACACAAATAAACTAACTACTCAATGTGCTGTGACATTTTCAGAGAAAAGATGTCTTATAAAAACATGTATAAAACCATCCGTTGTACTGGATGGGCAAAAGCGCTTCTCAGTTGCATTTAGTGACACCATCTTTGTTTCATCTATCAGTACCGCAACCAAAATGGTAACACTGCTGCAAGGATATACTGGAACTGCGTGTTACTCACTTTTAATTGCACAGTCACATCTTACCACATCTGCTTTCACTACTGATATTCAAAGAAGAGACACAAACTTTTCTTTACAAGCATTCATTGCACAAGAGCATGCTTACATTCTAGCTGTTGCGCTCACAATTGAATCAGTACTAATTTTGCTTTTACAGGAATTTAATATTTTTCCCATTTCCACTTTGTATGCACCAAAGATTCCAAGACTGTTTGTAAAAGGGAATGCCATTGCTGTCTAAATAAGGAGGAAGGAATTACAGGTTTTTGAAAGAGTTCCACCGATGAGAATCCAGTCCAGTTTGGAAACTCTCTGTTCCTACGCTTTTGAGCACGAGGCTGCGCTCATGTTCAAAAAGCAATACATAATTGAAACATTGCTCTAGGTAAAGTAGAGGAACAGATGTTGTCAGCAGAAACTCTCACAGTAAACAACTCCATCCACTGTGCTGAGCTAAACAGATGCCACCCAGGCTACAGGGCTAACAGTAACTCTCTATACATCTTCATGAGCCTATAGAAAAATATTCATATTTTACCTGCATGTGACAATCTGTCATAAGCCTTGACCCACAACATAATTTGCTAGCAGAATAAAGGACAAAATAAGGGTCCAAGTAAGGCATGTACTTATGGGTGTCTCTGAAAATAAGGTAATTTGAAAAGCAAAAGAATTTCCCAAGTTTTGTACTAAGAGTAGAGACACTCTACTTGAGTAGGCCAATTGTTACTTAAAAAAAAGCATAACTAAATTTCATCTAAAAAGCACGCCACACAATTACTTAACCATGCTTTGTTACAATCTATCAGCTTTCTACATGCCACTAAACTATTCTGTCGACAAGATAATTATTTCCACTCACAGTATACTTTCCAAGGAGAAGTCTTAGGACAGAAATTGTATTAACATTACCAGTCTTTGTTATTAATCTGTAAAATATTTAAAAGTTTGTTAATAGTTATCCCCAAAATCTTCATATGCATCTTCTCAGTAAAAGGCAGTTCAGTGCAACTCCTAAAACAGGGCACATAGTTTTATTTTGTAGTACTTAAAAAAAGCTAAGCAGATTTCTGGTGGCTTGCCTCTTAGCATTTACTTTAATATTCAGCAAAGTAAAATTCAAAGTGCAATTAGAAATTAATCAAAACACGTGAATGAAACACTAGTCAATTACAACCACAAATCTATTTAATTGTAGCTTTGAGTTTCAATTCTAGCCTTAATCCAAACATACACCTGTTCATAATACCACAACTCAACTGTGTAGGCTACATGATCTCTGCTCTTTCATCCCTTGTCCATTCCTTACGTCTGAAACAAGCCACACATTACTGCCTACATTGTCATGAATTAAGATACTGTATGTGACTGACACATACAGTAGCAAAAGACTTTGCTGCAGCCTAAAAAAGAGTTTATTTCCCACAAAGTGTAAAAAGAAGTTGAGAAGTCCGACCAAGCCAAGCCAAACACAAGACAACAGTAAAAGCGTGATTTCCAATTATGGCCTATGTCATCACCAGAAGTGTTTTACTAGTGTAGCGTAACATTTCAACTATGCCAGGGATGCTTCCTCAGTCTGTCTTAAAGGTCAATGGCCAAACAGTAGCAGAGCACGAACTCAGCTTCCACACCTCCTCTCTCCAAGGTGAGGCAGGAAATTCCTCATCTGACCAGGGGCTCAGTTTTTATTTACTTATCTAGCAAAGGTAGTTTTGTTTGCTTATAGCGGCACGTGACTACTCCAACCAAGCACACATGGGGAAAAAAATGATATAGTAAAGCACATGGATCATGAACATGGAAGAGTGTACTTCTTGAATGACAGCTTTTCCAGAGGAGACTGAGGATGAGGCTTGATGATTGGCTTAATCAGCTCTGTAACTCCTGTCAGGTGTGCAAACAGTTCTCCTCTGCCACTTGCTGATTTCAATAACCTCCTTTTTACAGCAGATATATACACTTCATACAGAATAAGATCATCTTGGCAACCTGGCTGAGAAGTTTCTAGACATTTCTAGATATCTAGACGTTTCTAGATATTCAAGAACCGCTTCCTCCAAGCTCAGGATCAACGCATCCTGATAAGGAAGAAGTCGAGCAAAGGAGGCAGGAGACCTCCATGGATGAACAAGGAGGTTGCAAAAAAGCTCAAAGGGAAGAAGGAAGTTTACAGGATGTGGAAAAAAGGACCAGCTACTTGGGAGGAATATAGGACTGTTGTCAGAACATGCAGGGATGCAACATGGAAGGCTAAGGCCCGCCTGGAACTAAATCTGGCAAGGGAGGTTAAGGACAACAGGAAGGGCTTCTATAGGTACATTGGCAGCAAAAGGAAGACTAGCAAAAATGTGGGCCCGCTGCTGAACGAGGCGGGTGACCTGGTGGCACTGGACACAGAGAAGGCAGAGTTACTGAATACCTTCTTTGCTTCAGTGTTCACTGCTAGGACTGGCCC
>VZSC01012648.1:107741-152413 GCA_013398225.1 Steatornis caripensis | reverse complement strand
GGGGGGCGGCCGAGCCGCACAGCTCCCCCTGCAGGGAGCCGCCGCGCAGGCAGGGCAGGTCGGGGGGCGGGCCGCGGGGGGTCGCTGCTGCCCTTGCGCTCTGCCTCTGCCTCGTGGCGCACTTTCGTCCGCTGGAGGAGTTGTTTTCCTCTCGCGACGTTGCTGACGGGTTTCATCCTCCTTGTAGTAAACGTTAACAAACCAAAATCAGTTCGTGGGGTTTTACACCCCCCCCCTTTTTTTTCCCCTATCAGCTCCCCCACGTTGGCACAGGGTGTGGGGAGAGAGGCTCAGGCCCCACGCGCAGGGCCGGAAAACAGCGGCTGTTTCACGGGGTGGGGACGCTCAGGTAGCCGGAGGCCAGGCCCACCCAAACCTTTGGCGCGTTTCCACCAAACACGCTTTTCCCCGAGGTGCCAGAGGCTCCCCTCCACCCTAAAAGCAAAGGCCGAGTTGGCCACCGAGTCCTGGCTGACGCTCATCGCACTCGCGTGTCAGGGAGGCCTGTGGGATGGGTGAATGTGCACCGGCATTTTGGGTGGGTGACCTTGGGCTCGCCAGCCACGCGTTTATTTTACAATAGGGTTTCCTGAGTCACAAAACTTTAAAACATTTTTCTCTTCCAGGTGGTGACCCAGTGTACCCTCATATCACAGAAATACTGGAAACATGCAGAGGGCGGGTTCTCCTTTGGCTAGCAAGACGGCTGAACTGCTTTTCTTCCAAACGGTTGTTGCTTTAGAGTTGCCGCCAGCAGCCCTCACTCACCAAATTGTCCTGTCAGCCTGGGGAGGACGTCAGCGCAGCTTATCCGGGGTAAACTCGTGTGCACCAGCGGTAGAGAAGGAGGTTTGCCTGTGGTGGTGCTTAAAGGTTCAGTCAGCCCAAAGAGTGTTCACAGTTGCAAATAAAGTAACTACCGGGATGACTAAAACGTTTCAGAAATGGCATCAAACGTTTATAGTTACCAGCTCAGAAATGTGCCTTAATTGCTTACTCCTAATGGAAATAGTTACCATCTCTAATTGGGTATCCTATGGTGAGGCTGAGGGTTGTGTCCATAGGAGGAAATAAGCCAGCCCCATAATGATCACTATTACGAAGTGATATATCTGCATTCATCAGCGTGATTTACATGCTAAACTACGCCTACTCGGCTTCCTGTCTCTTGTCCCTTCTCTTTTGGTTGTTTTGCCTTCTTTCTTTGATTCTGTGAATCTTCTCCCTTTGCAAGGCAGGAAGGAGCACAGCTGCCGAGTACACCTTTTGTTCTGGAGCTCAGTTAATGGCAATGCCTTGACATGCCCAATGCTGATAAAAGCTTGCTAATTGTGCAACTTGCTCAGGTAAATACTGGCAGGGAAAGGGTGCCCGTCTCTGTCTAGAGCTTCCTGGGCGTAATTATATATGCACACGAATGTGCATCATATGGAGAATTAGCTCCATACCTCTGTGGAGCATTCGGCTTGGCTGTGTGCTGCACAAACAAGCTGCATGTGCACTGTATGCCTGAGAGCTTTGAGTAGTCTCAACTGCAAATTCACTTCACGCACGGCAGCAGCCTTGCATCTGATTCAGAACTACAGTTTGCCTGAGGAAAATATCTTCTTTTTCATCTTGAAAGTGTTCTCTGGGGTGAATATATTTCAAATTTGTCCAATATTTCTGGATGTTTAGCAGCTCAGTCAGACTTGCAAGCAGCTCTGACTGAGTAGGCGTACATCCAGATATCCCGGGCATTTCCACAACGTCTCCTTAGATCAGCTTCATGCTGTAAAAGCAGCCCAGCAGAGGTGTACTGGAAGTTTTGGACAGTTGGGACTTTTTGTAAATGAAGATATGATCTGCCAGGAGAGGGCAGCCTGGCTGCACACCTGACTCCGCAGCTGACACAGAGCTGCGGCCGTACCTTTTTCAGGCTGCAGCAACCCTTTCAATCCAGGGCACGCTAATTCCTGAATGGGCTGGCAAGCACCCAGTAATCACAGTAATTATCCATTACAATACCTTCCAATTCATCCTGGATACACAGAAGGCGGGAATATACAAAGAAACCCAAGTACGTGGTTGCTCAAGATAAGATCTTTGGGCCTGTGTTTTACAAGCAGTAATTTTCTTTTAAAGGTGAGCACCAGGGACAGAAAGTGAATTTTGTCTTTACTGTAAATTTCTCCTTTGTTTCTTTGCGGAGGGGTGTGGGGGAGGCAGGTAAGAATCACGTGTGAACAACAGCAAAAGAAGCAAATCTACACTGTCTGAACTTCGCTTATCAGGAAAGCAGTTACTACAGGTTACATAGTGTCTAAAACACTGCCCAAAATATGTTTTTCTTACCTGGGATCATGCACGCCCTGTACAAATGAAAGGGAGTACACTGCGCAGTCTGTTAGCAGAAATATTTGTTAAGAAAGGTGTAGCCATCTTCTCCCTTTTTCAGTGTGTTTGCCTAACAAAAAGTTAAAAGTAATTAGTGTTAGGACTGTACCATAACTGAAAACTTGAAGCCTATCTATCTTAATTGCTTAGGGTTGTAGCCACAGGCAAAATTATATTAAAATTTTGCGTTTTCTTGGGCCTTACCATACCCAGCAGAGTTCAGATATGATATTTCCTGAATTTTGAGGATAAGCTGCTAAATAAGCAAGAAATTATCTTCCTATATTAAAAGAAAAAAAAAGTTTGAAAATCTCTCGGTAGTCTTTGTCATCTTACCGCACTCCCGTGTTAGCATGAATCTGATCATTTGAAAGACACATACTGGTCTCTGCTGATACTGATTATACTTCTGCTGATCACCCAGTCATTAGCAAATTTCTTTCAGCTTAGTCAGCATCTCCACAATGACTCACTGCAAGTAGTGTACTGACTCAGTAGGAAGTGACCTCATCATTCCTGTCAGGGAAGAGCTGACAAAAAATCTAGCAGCAAATTTTGTTTTTACCTTTCCTTTTTGTCCTTTCTCCAGCCTGACTCCACCATTATAACTTAGCAATGACTGGAAACCTTTCTGCTGCAGAAAGAAGGCAGGTCTGTACCTTTGCTCCTGTGTTCTTATATATTTTTTTAATTACATTTACCTAATTGAAAGCAACAGTTGTGCTATTCGGGCATTATCAACAGGTGTCAGCAGAACCTCAGTCTTTCACTATCATGAGCGTGCGCTGAGGTGTACAAATAACTCGAGTTTCAGAGGAATGTGACTCTGAAAGTGTCTGCCCTGCTGCTTTTCTATTTTGGAGATACTGACTCAAGAGCCTAAGTCCGGTTGATTTTCAGTGAATCTTTGATTCCTAAATTATGTTCATCTACTGTACATATTAATTATGAAAATTGTATATTGTTTATGGATAATGAAAGGGTTACCTGGTTTCTGAGCTCAATTACGTAGTAGCTTATGTAACGAAATATAGTTTTATTATCTCAGAGAAACTTCTGCATGATGTAGGTCTGATCAATATTTGAAAGTACAATCAAGCAAAGCAATGTTTTATTGTGGCAAACTGCTCTCACCGTGGCATGCTGCACAACCATACTCTAACTTGCCCTGGGGTTGTGCATTAGTGTGCTTACAGTCCTGGTGCTGTGAAGCCAATTAAGCAATGTAGGGATGTCCACATGGGCAGTTAGTATGGAATAATAATTACAAAGTAGTATTTCAAAGTATTTCATCAGGCAGTCAATCTAGACTATGATTATGGTATGATAAACGTATCTAAACTGATGTATGAGTATCAACATGCAGATCATAGTATAACTACACACAATTAAAAATAACTTTTCTTTGAAGGATTTTTTTCAGACAGATGAAAGTTACAGTGTTTTAGGCTCACCTTTTCCTTCTGCAGTGACCTTTTTTGTGAAGTGAAGAATGAACAAAATTCTAATCCTAGAAGACACTGATGACCAAATATGTTTTTAACTGACTCTTTGTTTTTATTGTTCAGTTTTAAACTGGTAACAATTGGCCATTAAAAGAAGTTATTTGCCAAATACCAGAGATCGCATAGCAAAATCTGGTCCCTTGTGTCCCTGGCTAGATAGTCAATGCTCAGTTTTCACTGAATTTGGCGTGCTTGGATCTTTTAATAAGTTATCAGGGAGATCTCCAGTCTTTGCAAGCTTAGGTGCTGCCTACTTACGCACCAGATCACTGTGTATTCCTAGCACCTGGATTATAAAACTTCAGCATTTCTGGAAATGTATCCTAATCTTGCACAATTCAGCTGGGACTCCATGGCTCACGTATTTTGCTGTTGTTCTTGAGAAGGCTCTCGCAGAAAAGTTAGGAGCGTTTGAACTTTCCTTGCTACACAGTATTTAACAGGGAAGAAGGGTGTGACATAAAGCCCAATACAGTCAACACAAGCTTTTCTATCTAGCTTTTTCCCCACCTATTTCACTGATCTTTGAATCAACCCTTCCTCCATCTCCTCCCACCAAACATCGCTCTGCAAAAAGAACTATCTTTATACGCATAATTTTCTATCTAATGAAATTATATTCATTCTTTTGTGTGGAAAGATATTAATCCATATTATTCCATATTAATAAAATGGAAAGAGAAGTGCTTATTTTTGTGTGTTTGCTTTTGCCTTTCTGAACTATTCTTTTTGTTGTTGTATGCTGCAAAAATACTTTGTAAGCTAATTCCTGTCCTCAGGCATCAAAACCAATTAAGATAACCTTTATATTGAAAAGAATGACAGTATAAATAATTCTTACATGGCAGTATCTGACAATGGAGATAAGTATGAATTGGAAGGAGGCTTTTTGTTCTTTTCAGTTCTGAAAATGTAAGGGTAAGAATTTTCTTGCTTTGGATGAAATCTTCTCCCTATTGAAGTCAAAGGAAGTTTTGTCACTGATTTCAAGAGAGTAGGAATGTCACCCCTAAACTTGGCAGTGAGCAAAACAGAAGGCAGCTTCCTGTTAACAGCTTATGACTTGTTGACAGAATTTGAAATATACAAAACATAAGGAAACTGATATATTTTTCTTGGAGAGGAAAACAGTTTTAGCTCCTTTTGAAAGACTCCACGTCTAGAAATACCTTCTTCTGCAGTCATCATCTACCCATGTTTAATACATTTTGAATACGTGTGTTCAAATGGCTTAGAAATAGAGCATTCTATTGTGCCTCAGAAGACATTTGGTTTGGGTTATAGTGCTATAGAAACTATAGATGCCTGCAGAAGAAATAAACTTGAGAGTCAGAGCACCAGAAATGTGATTCCAAGTGAGACTTGCACATGCCTTTGAGAAGAACCTCTTGATACATGGGAAAAAGAAAGAAAACCGTATGCAATCCAGTG
This sequence comes from Steatornis caripensis, assembly GCA_013398225.1. Classification (NCBI taxonomy): domain Eukaryota; kingdom Metazoa; phylum Chordata; class Aves; order Caprimulgiformes; family Steatornithidae; genus Steatornis; species Steatornis caripensis. The sequence continues at coordinate 147,101 of VZSC01012648.1, read as the reverse complement.
ACCACTGAATCTGAAATTCAAACTGCATTGGGCAATGTGCAAGGTTTTCACATGCAGTGCTGCTCTAGCCACCCTGTGTAACAATTCATTTAAAATACTGCCTCTACAATTCCACAATGGAGAGAAAAATAAGAGAAAGAAAAAATTTAAATTACAGAAAAGCCTTTTAAGAAAGGCATCAAAAATTGGTGGACACTAAATAATTATGTTTGTAAAGAATCCTTTTTTTTTTTTTTTAACATTCAGGGATAACTTTAGCCTCCCCTCTAAAGTAGTATGAGTTAAACCTACTGCTGTAACTGAGTAACACATTCCCAACATTTGTGTAGCTGAGTGTGAAATCTCCGTATTTCTAGTACTGCAGCGTCAGCGCAATTCAGATGCGGACCAGGGCTTCGCTGTGTCCTGTTCCACACATGCCCAAGTGGTAGAGATGATCAATGCATTTATGATCTAACACTTACGATCAAAGCAAAAATCACAAAGCAACAGGTAGCTACATTCAGGGACGTGGAGGAAAATAATACAACGTGACTGGTCATTGTGCATGTAACACTTGCTGTGTGCCAGCAACCTGGTTTTTGCAGACAGCGTGAAAAAGGAAAACTCCCAGGGAAATTCGGAAGGTGCGTAATGGCAGAGTGCTGTATATGTTCACAGGAAGCAACTCCCAGGCTGGCAGGGCAGCGTACGAAGATGGCATTACTGGTGTGAAAGGTTTACAAATGTGTGATGACAGCTGGTGCCGTGGGTTGTCAGAGATGGCAGCGGGGTCACAATCCACACGGAGGAGAATTATGTTGTGCTTGATGACGGGGGAGCTGGAGGGAAGATGGGAGGGGAGAGGAAACCCACTTACAGCTGTGGGCACAGAGGGAAGAGCAGGAAACGCGCTCTATCAAAACCAGGGAGAAGCTTCTTGTGGCAAAAGGATGAAAGCTGGACTGGTAATTTTAGCTGTATGGAAGTATAAGGAAGGTCATAGCTTTGAAGTTTTATATATCAAGATATACGCAGAGCCTCGATATGAGAAGATGGGGCGGAGAAAGTCCCAGTCTGAAGGCGCTGACAAGTTCAAGGCCCAAGCAGCAGATGGGCCAGTGATGTTAGCCACGGTGACTAGGAAAAGCAGTAGCAAAGAGAGCTTAGAAAACAGATTAAGAGCTCTGGTGAGCCATACTGAGCTTGAGCCGATGGCGAGACATTCAGAGAGAAGCAGGGTGAGCTTTGGGCTTGGACAGAAGGGAGCATACGGGTGGATTTGAGTCATCAGTGCGAGCAGTTGGGCTTGTGTTTTTAGATGAGCTTCCCTGGAGAGGAGGTGCCCTCTCCAGAGGGACGAGGGAAGAGAATCAAGGGCAGAGCCCTTTGGAGTCCACAGAAAGCTGGAGAAAAACGAGGATGTTTTTCTCCTGTTCCAGTGTGTGGTTTGTTGATAATAAAAGCTTGTAATAACTGATTTTAAATCCTACTACCAAAACTTTTAAAGATGCAGATTCTAATGTAGTGTGCATCTGGTACAGAAGCTCTACGTGGTTTACTGGGTAAATAGTCACCTTTGGAGATGAATTTTAAGTTTCACAAGTTACAACAATATTACTTTCGTGTATTTTGTTATTTCCGTCTGCTGGAGGAGTGGGCACAAGTTTCAAAGGAACAGAAATTTCAAAGATCCAAGTAAAACAAGTTTAACATTTTTCTTCACCTGGAAATATTTATGAAATTTTTGCAAGCCTTTTTTTTTTTCATTTTTCTATCCATAGGGTTTCGAATTCTGACAGAAAATGAGAGGCAGGAGAAACTGAGACAAATTTTGTGAAAATCAATTCCTCTTCTCAATATTTTTATTAGATGTTCTTCTTTTGCCTCCAGTCTAGGCGGAGGAGGAATCCCTTTCACTGACTGGAACAGGTTTCTGAGCACAGCCAGGAAACATGGAGCAAGTCAAAGGAAATGTGGAAGTAAGTATGACACATTTGGGTGGAAAACATTTTGCAAAAAAATCCTCACAAACTTTCCTCTAATTCATTTAATCCAATTAATCTAATTCATTTTTACCTCCTGATGGGAGTCCTATTCTAAACCCTGCACACACCTGAGAGTCATCAAAAGGCACAGGACAAGGCCAAGGTAGAACGAGGCCTCCGCCCTGTAACTTCATAGACCTACTATCCCAAAGCTCTGCTTTAATTACCCAGGTCAGAAGGACCCTTTATGCATCTTAGGAAAATATTTTACATCATCATGTGTGCTACATAACAGTGACGTGTCCTGCTTTCCCTCATATGTAGTGGTATTGTGAAGTCAATATTCAGCAGCCATCTCTGACGTCTAGCTTCTGTAGAAACAACAGGCTACTGCTGCAGGTTATTTGATCCCTTACAAAAACTATTTAATTATCCATGGTTAAATATTCTAGAGGAAATAAAAGCTCTTGGGAAAGAAACTTAAAGGAGAGAAAAGCAAGAATTAAAGACTGGGAGACCACATATTCTTCTGCAAGAAAGGTCTTGCTTGCCTGGTAGACTTTCTTTGATCTCTAATTATGTTAGATGTTAGTGTTGTAGTAGGCTTTTCCCCCCTAATTATGTTAGATGTTATGTTGTTGATGTTAGTGCTGTAAATAACCCCTCTCTGAATTAAATCTTTTAATATTATTCATTCCCTCCTACCAAAACTTACTTCAGTAATTAAAAATATGATGGTAATTTATTCTGGCCGTATGACTATTTTATTCAGATATTTATTTAAATAATTTTATTTTATTACAGCCTTACAAAAATTCATCCTCGTAATTTAATTAGAGATGTATGTGAAAAGCCAAGAGGTATTTGGAGTTAGGCTGTGTTTGTTCGCTTTATTTATGTCTTTACTCTTGCAAAGTTCAGGGTATTTACAAAGGTATAAAAGGTAATAGTTGTTACCACACCAAGTAAAACTTGCAAAATATCTCCATATGCTTCATGATAAGCACGTTATCTAAATCTTGTAAGCACTAAAGGGATCAGAGAAAGAAATGTACCTTTCTCTTGTGTAATGCTACCTGGATTTTCTTTTTGTCTTGTAGGAGACTGGCATGCTGCTGTAAAGCAGCCTTCTTAACAACTTGTGCACTCAGTGCCCTTAACCGATACCACCGCTGCGCCCGATATAGAGACACAACGGCCGGCACATGGAAGTAGACGCATTTCTACACAGCTCTTAGGATTTCTCTTTTACCAGCACTAACTAAAGGTTACTGCCTATGTCAGGTCTTTGCTTGTGCTTGGCAGGTCATGATTCAAGCTGGCAGGTTTCGGCCAAAGAGATGTAGGGACATCAGGTAATTAGTGGTAATAACAGACTTGCTCCAAGGCTCAACCCTTTGGAAAAAGCACAGTAAATTTAGTAACCGTGCCCCTACACCTACTAAAAAAACTGAACTGGCCTTCTAGCTTCAGGATAATAAACCTAACAGCCTCATTTCCTGGAGGGTGCTGAAAATAAATGAAGCCAGCCTGCCTCATTCCAGGGAGTGGAGAAGTTGGCAATCGGTCTTCTCCAAGGGAAAACAAACAGAATGAGTCCCTTGGTCCCGGACACAGGAGATCCCTCCCTTTTCTCCTCACAGAAGAGCACAGAGCTGAAACTATGTTTGATTGAGTTAAAATAACCTTTTTTTCTTCCCTGGAGGCTGCGTGATACGCAAGTAAGACGCTGTGCCAACACCGGGCTGGAACAGGCAATTTGCCGGCTGAGCCATCCACTTCCTCCAGCCCACTGCAGCCAGGGGAGGTTGAGCCCCCGTTATTTACTCCTGCTGATTTCTCCTTTTGAGGAGGATTTACTCATCAGCAAGGAGAGGGACTCAGTGATCACAGGGAGAACTACACCTGAGACCAACACCTCGTAGGTCACGTAAAAACTGATTTATCCATGTCTTAACTGTTACCATCCAACCACTCCAGTCCCCCTCATAATCTGTCCCTGAACAGGCAGGATCAGGTTTGGAAGCACAGCGAGAAAATGATGAGGGGAGCCTTCATCCCGCAGCTCCCTGTGTCTCTGCCACAAAAACCACCAAACCAGCCCATGGCTTTTACAACTGCGCTAGTCCAACCAACTGGTGGGTTCATGCCTATCGGCAGCTCTTCTGTGGTACCTCATGGTTCTGTCACTCCACCAGACCGTCGCCTTCCCTCACATACATCTGAAAGACATCTTCACCATATGTGAGCTGAAATCTCATGATACCTTGTGCTGTGTTAGAGCGAACCACTTGAAGATCCTTCCCCAGTGACTCAGAGAGGAGCCCACCTAGGAAAATGGGAAATTCTGGAATGACACCACTGGAGGACCGTCGGCAGGTCCTTGGTCCACTTTGTGCCTCCACTACAAAGCAGATGATGAGTTACTAGCAAGAGTGAACACAGACCAGGATTCCAGCCCATACACCTAAATCTTTCTGCCAACACTTAATGTAACTCAGCAGCAGAGACGTCTTGTATTGTTTTACTACTGATCTTGCAGAATCCCATACTCCCTGACATGCATGGACAGAAAGCCTGTTTACCAGTACATAGTATGCTGTCCAACATAGTAAAAAATGCTGATGGACTCAGGTCCCTTCCTCCCATTCCCCTGCCCTTGCATACCTGCACACTCAGCGCTTCCCTTGCATACAGCATGAAGATCTTCCTCTAGGTTTGCTTTACTTGCTTATCGTGGTCTCAAGAGTTAGTACTATGCAAAGTTAAAATCTGTTGAGCACAAGGGCATTTGACCCTGACCACAACCTGCTGTTCCTTTAACAAACAATTAAGACATTCCATGTGTGACTAAATTTGAAAGCAAACCCAAGAATTAATCAGCTTGTTTTAAATAGGGATATAAATAAGAACCTGCTCAGCCATTGCCCAAGAGATAAGCCAAAACTTTGAAGTTCAATAAAAGTTCAGTCACTTCCGTAGTTTCTCAGGCAGGATTTGTTGGGTCTTCGTTTAGGGAACAGGGTCTTAATTTAGGGAAAAGGTCTTTATTTAGGGTTTTTAGGGAACTTAATGTCTCCCTGAAGCTTGGAGTATGTGTTCTCATTTCTATTTGAGTAACAGTTTCCTCGGGGTATGGGGGATAGTAAAGGAAAACAGCATGGCCAAATCCGTTCTTGCCTAGCACGATATTTGTGTGGGACTTCTAGTTTGCAGTAGCAACAAAAAAAATAGTTATAAAGGTATCTGCGTAACACTGCCATATATGTATCTATCCCATGGTTTACTAGGAGAAGCGAAAGCATTCAGCACTTAAAGCAGACTTGGTATAGAGGCTTGGCTGGTATAATACAGCTTAGCCTTTTTAAAAGGTATTAATAAAAAAAGCAACACCAAATTTTAAAGTTAGTGGTACCTTGCTTGGTGAATTTTGTTAAAATGATAAGGATCTTATATAAAATGGTATATTAGATTCTTGAGTAAGCTGAGTAAAATACATCTTCTAGATGTTAATACATTTCTATGTTACCATTTTGGATCACATAATTTAGGAAAACATAAAGTAGTTTCAATGCTCTATGTAGGTAAAAATGCTGTAATAAAAACTGCATGTAGCAGGAGAACTATTAAAGTAGCTTTTTAGCATGAAAAGTTTCTGTGTGGCAGAAAAATAGATGGAAGGAGAACTTTTGTTCGGAGAACTTTTGTTCGGCTTAACAGTGTGAAGTTAACAAAATCAGTGATAAAATTGTGAGATCATGGAAAGTGACTATACCTACACATTTTTTGAGGTGATATGGAGTGCGGAGAGCTCATTTTTCAGGGTTTGTAGATGGAAGATTACATATTAACCACTAACCTAACTGATAACTCTATGGACAGAGTCCATTTTTCTACGTAATATGGCCTCACTTGTCCCATGCATAATGTTTTATGAGAGCTCTAAAATTTATGCTCACAGTGTTTTCTTGCAAATTATTTTCCATGTAGGTCAATAGAGACTTTCCTAAAGGATTCAGCAAAATATCTGAGGATTTTCATGTAGATAAATCTCTCATGAAAACTGCTTTAAGGAGGAATTTTACTTCAGAATACCAAAGTGATCAAGTATTCCTGTTACTGTTGCAAAATTTGGAAGAGCAGCGCTGTCTGCCTAAGAATTGCACACTACAGCCTGTCACTGCAGTGTGAGGCTTAAATCCTTCAAGGATTTATTGACTTCACAAAGTACCTAAGAAGTATCACGATTTTGGAGGGACTGGGTGGTGACTGGGGTGCATCTTTGAAATCTTATTGCTCGCTACGTAAAATCAAGAGCAGTAGCAATGTCAAGGGGACATCATGATTTTTCTGGCACGTCTTCTTTTTGAGAGATACTTTCTCAGAGTAGCAGAGAAATTGTTAATTTCTCTGAAGTTGCTAGTTTGATATTCAATTTTACTAGCAGAAGAAGGTAAGCACGTTGTTACAGCAATTCTTACAGGGGTAAGATTTTTCTGAAAAGAACGACTCCTTCAAGCAACATTTTAGAGAGATGTTTCATGGCAGTATCAGGAGTGTCCAATGAAAGTCAGATCTGTTTGTTCAGTAAAGTACAGGAAAAAATATAAGCATACATTGGTATAATTTTCTTTGAAGTTAAAATCTTTAGTGTCTCATGGTACAAGTGAACTCAAATCATGCAGCTATTATAGTAAGTTATTGCTCAAATGCAACACTGCAGTATCAATATTGAATTCTATTGCTCTGTAAATCCTTTGTGATATTTTATTTTGCAACCTTATGTAAATCAAGTGAACACATACTATTCATTAACAAGTGTTTAATTTTATTTCTGCATTTGTAGCATTAACGAAACATTCATTTTCAGCTTCATAATTTTTTAATGTGTCTTTGTTCACAGACATGCTATGAAAGTTTTTCAATCACCATGATGTTGAGATTTTCTATTATTGGTTAAAAAAGAATGATAGGTCTTTTGTTGAAATCTAAATTATTCGAAGCACTTTAATGACTGAATTTGCAGGAAAAATATTGTACTGGATCTTTTGAGTCACACATTTGTTCCCACTTCACCATTCTAATTCATTTTCAATGCATGGCATATTGTGTTAACCATGCATTTTATATTTATATGTGCCCACTGTTTCTAATCTATCAAACAACTAATACTGTGATATTTCAGCAGTATTTTCAAAACAGATCAGCCCTATGACTCTGATTGCTTCCCCCCAAATTTCTGTTTTTCAAAAATATTTCACATTGACAGCTTTTCCACAGTGAAAACCAAATGTCAAAATGTAAAAATATTTGCCCTAAACCCCCTGTTATTTTATAACTAGCAATGGTAGTTTTCCTTTAGAGTAATTTTTAAAACGCATTTCTTCTCCGTTAGATATAAGAAATATGTTCCATTTCACTCCACAGTGGCAACAGCTGCCTTTTTGAAAGGCTTCAGAAACGAAACCTTTAGAATGTTTTAATTAACTTCAGAGGAATCATATCTTTTTGATTTCCTGAAAACTCCCTTTAAAAGGCAGATAGTACCTTCTTGTTTGATTTTTGCCAGTTTTGAGGAGGTTCCTAGAGATCAAAAAGTTTAGAGGTCAGTGAGATGATCTGACCCTTAGTAAGTGAACCCCTAATTATTCCAAATGACCGAGGCACTGGGGATCTGGGATCTTCATTATTCTCTGAAACACGGTGTTTCCACTGAGCTCTGTTGAGAGATCTCTTTCCTCAATCAGCCCTTTGCCTGACCGGCAATTCTATACTTTACATTCTTGTTTTACAGATAACACAAAATCTGTCAAATGAAATACAAACTTGATATTTGTTATGATATTTTTTTACCACAAATGACACAGTGCACACTATGGAATTTTAAAATAGCACTGGAAACTATCATGTCCTGCTTCCAAAAATGAGGCTGGCTGAAGCCCTCAGACACTGGCAATGTCTTTTCCAACCCTTCAGGAGCTTGATCCAAAGCCAGCTCACGCTAATTAGACATTTTCCACCGACTTAAAAACGTGATTCCTCAGAGTGCAATACGTGTTGCATGTTACAAAGAAACAGGTGCATTTTACTTCCAGGGTTTTTAGGCAGTTGTGGTGTGGTTTTTTTTTTTTTCAAACAAGTAGCTTAAAGGCTAGCTCCAAAGTCCACTGGTCTCAGAAGACTGAATCGAGCTGAAAATTCTGTTCTGTGTGTATTAAGTATTTCACCAAGGTAAAATTAAGCTCATAAATCCTCTCATCACTTACTCTGCTGACTACTTGATTCCTCATCCCACCTTGCCCCTCTATTGAATATAAGCTGCGTGGTGCCCATGGTTGCAAGGACAGACCCTTGTACAGAGATGTGTTGCTTATAGTTAGATTTAAGGACTGTGATCTGTGCTCCTAAGCTGTAATGATTAATGTTAAAATAATGCAAAGGTTGCAGGCTCTAGACCCCCTTTCCTTTGCGTCTTGTCTGGACAAAATATTTCTGGCCCAGATTTTGAGAGATGCCCGTTATTTTAAGAGATTTTACGAACACACATAAATTCAGTTGAAAATAAGTAAGGATTGAGGATTTCATTCAGTAAAAATAGTGACTGAGAAAGAGGGAGCTGCAGCCAGGAGCTCTACTTGAGTTAAGTACAAAGATATTCTGCTTCTGTACTGCTGTACACCTCAGTGAAATGGCTTAGCCTTATTATAAAGAAACAGCCAGGTTTTTGTCTTTCACCCATTTTTATTGCAGGTTCCTGTCTTTTAACTTCAATTTGTATGGCTGCACTGTCTGCTGTGTGCTGGTGTCCCCACAGGACCCTTTGTTTCCTACCTCTGAAAACATTCAAAACAAACAAGACCCTTTCTCTTCCCATAGACAGTACACGTAATATTAATGGTTATCTACCTGTGATAAGCAGAGCAGTATCATTTTACATGACTTGAAAGGGTCATCCATATCGTCAAGCACAATTAACTTGTCTTACTCACACAAAACGGGCTGGGGGAGGTAACTAAGAGGCCATACTTCTTCGCATACCTCAGAAAACAGTTCTGGGACAAAGGGATGGCCAAAAGATAGAAAAAGCTTCCAAACAACAAACACAACGGGTTTTTTGTTGAGATCATGAGAAGCTGTACTGCACCTTCATGATGTGATACCTTCTGTGGTGCCTGTGTGTGTATTCACTGGAGATGATCAGTCGCACACAAGTTTGAAAAGTCTAGCTGCAAGCTTTAACTTGCTATTTATCTCGCTTTTAAAGAAAGCAAACTCTGTAAAAATTTTCTAGGAAAAAAAGTGAAAGTTGTTTTGAGGCTATATCCTCAAAATGTGTGCTGAAATGTCACAGAACTTGCACCATTTTTGTTTTCTTTTTGTTTTGCAGCCTACCTAGATCAGAAGAGCAAACTAAGAATGAACGCTAACTCCAGTTCTCTGAAGGAGGCTTTCACACTCTACATGCTAGCTCTTCTTCAGTCCTCAAAACTAGTAAGTTTAACAAGGATCCTGCTTTGAGGAGAAAATGACCAGGTAACACATTGTGTAGAGAACAATGTTTGTAATTTATCATGTTAGCATATCACCTCTGAGTCAGCACTGAATCAGTGTCCCAGCTGATATTTAGGGTATTGCTACGCTGTTGAAGACACCATCATTCAGATGAGATGATGTTGACCACTTGGGCTGTGGAGAATTGCATAGCACGTCTCACAATAACACAGCTATTAAATGTGTGATGTTTCCAAATGCCATGTCAAAGTATTGCTCTAGCCACATACATTATTCCTGCAATTAAATGAAATATATTTCACTTCCTGTCTTAAATAACTGGGTAGTATTGCTGCCAACAAGGTGGTGAGTTTCAACAGAAGGATGACTGTCAATAATACATCACTGTATCCTTTAGAGTTTTTTTCTAAAAGGCTTTAGGGTCCTTTGGGAGAAAGCATCCTGGTTAATGTAAATTTTTTTACTATTTTGTGTCTTTTCCCAGTTTAATACACATATATAGGTAGAGATGGTTAGAAGAAAGTTTATCTTTCTTACTCAGATAAAACTTAAAAGAGCAAAATAACTGGGAAATGCCTATTTTTCCATGTTTTCACAAAGAAGAGTATAAAATCTTATTTTCTTCAGTAGAAAAAAAATGTTCTGAAAAGGAAGAGAAAGTCTTCCCATGTAATTTCTGTCCCTTCTAAATTATTTCCCAATGATGGAATCGTTCCTATATGTCTTTTCCCCTTGATAAGAAAAGGAAAATTGGAAATGCTTCACTTCCATTTTGATTTCTTTCACAATGATTAAAGATCAACTCACGTGTTTTGGTGAAGAAATCAAAACGTCCTTTCCTCCTGCTACCCTGCAGTGTCAAATTTTTGCCAGCTCTACGCTGAGCGAATGCAGCCTACTTCAATAATTGGGAGGTTCACAGGGGTTTAAAATAGGAAGCTGTGGAAAGCGAGTATTGTTCGTAAGGGAGAGAGGAGTCGCATCAAGGGGGTGTCTCAGAGGACCGCTGAAGATGGACCAGCTCTGTCGGTGCTTGCAGCCGAGGGCTGCTGTAACATGAAGCTCGTGAAAGGTCAGCGGCCGCACTCTGTAGTCCGCTCTCTGCCTATCTGTGCCATCTCTTGAAATAACAGTGACTTCCAGGACTCCTTCACCTTCTTCCCTCTCTGGCCCCAGCATCCCCTCCCTCCCCGGTCCCTCTCTGGCACACATCCTTCAGCGCCACTCTCTTTTCTTCCTTGAGATTTTCCTGTTGTCATCACAAAGACCTCTATGTCCTTTATTGTACTGTGTCCTCTCCTTGCCTGGCTCAAAGGCTATCTCTGGCACTGGAGATAAAGTCGCCCCTAAGAAAAGGATGGAGATTTAATTTAGGACAAAAAACCCCAAACACATAAAGAGTTAAGAAAAGGAAACGCTCTGGTGCCCTGTTTGGGGGACAAGTCCACTGCTGCTGTCAGATAGGTAAATTCAAAATTTGCCTTTTATCGGCTACTTTCTCATTATCATATCCAAACTTTGTGAATTTCCTGAACAATCTATTTATGACCTGTTCCCTTGAAACTTGGAAGCAGTTCATTTGAGAGAAGCTTCCATATTACTCTGCCAAGAGAATTACCAAAATAGACCTGCAGCATTGTTATTTTTGAGGATTCGTGACCCTTCATTCGTTTGTTTGTTTTAGAGATATTTTTTTGTTTGAAGCCATTTTGTCTTGGTGACAAGGAAAGTTGAAAGGGGTGTTTTAAGTAATACAAAAGTAGCTGTTTATGTTTGCAGTGCAAATTAGTTCAGAAGGACCTGCGTAGCTCAGATAATGAGGGTGCACGTTGCTGCTATAACATGCTATTATGTGGTATATCAGGTACTAGAAAATATGTATTGTACTAAGAAACTTCACTAACCTGGAACTGGAACTTAGGGTAGAAAAGCAATTTGCTACATGCTTTAAGGACATAAAGTCCTGCTCGAATTCCCTTCCAAAATGAGGAAACTCTCCCGGCTGCAAGAGCTCTGCCTGGGACTGCGGGGCCATGCGTGGCTTCTTTTCCCACGAGTTTTCTCACGGATGTGCCAGCAATGGGCTTTTTTGCTGCCGGGAGTGTTTGCCAGTAGTAGAGCCTCCTTGACACCCACTCAGGTGGGGCAACAGCCTGGTAACTGGCAGGTGAGGGGAAGATAGGCTTTTCTGTCCACAGACACCAGTCCTGTGCAAATTAAGCAGCTGTCTGCAGAGATGCCTGCATTGGGGTAAGAACCTGAGTTCCTTGTCTCAGCTGTGTGTGTAGCAGCGAGAGTGCTGTGTGCACTGTCATGCCACCACCCTGACGTCATTGAGGGGCAACAAACACCTCTTCTCTCCCTTGCTTTGCTAAATCATTTTGCTGCAATACAGCACAAACACAGGAAAAAAATCTGCGGCATCCAAATCATGTGCCTACCCAAAGAGTATTTCTCATTTGGAAAAAAGCAAGCAAGCAAACCAGGTGAAGATTGTTAACATAACAGAGATACAATGAGCAGTGCACAGAATTTTACAGACTTTGTCATTAACTGTTTCCCAGTGCCTGCTGAAATATTTGACCAGGGTATCAAAATAAATTCAGTTATGATTAGTTTACATAAAGAAGACAGTAGATCCTATTTAAAAGGATGGTATTTGTACTAACATAGCAGGAAAATGTTTCTAGGACTCACAGATTATTTCTAAAAGCTTCCATGCAATTTGCCACAATTCTGTTCATGGATCCAAAAAGACATGTAAGCTTGTACAGGACAGATGAATTATAATAAACTCTCAAAAATCTATGCTGAAACTATATTACAATTTAGGAGCACCCTTATATTCGCTCTACTGAAGACACCAAATCTTATCCAAGCATCTTCCTCTATCCTTAGTACCTGCAGCCTTCTTCAGGACTGAGCATTTAAGGAGTGCTCTGAACGTATATTAAATACCTTCATAAAAAATACTGTAGATATACAAGTTGCCTTCTCAAACGGTGTGGTACCTTTTAATCAGTGCTTCACCTCCATTTCTTGTTCTTTAACTTACTTCTGAAGCTCCTAACACCAAAGGCAAATCTCATCTTAAGACTTACAGATGTGGTATGTCCTTCCTGACTTGTGAAAGAAAGTTCCACTGAGGGACCTCTGAACTGAAATTTTCAATATTTCACTCAGAGAACAAGTATTCCTTGCCCTTAACAAATGCATAGACATCAGAATATACCGTAGTCAAATACCATTAGATAAACATGCCACTGGTAAATCTGGAGGAGTTACATGCCATTATAAGCTCATCTACTTGAAAGTAATATTTTAGATCCAGAAAAACTTACTTTTTCAAATGGCAATTTGTTAAAACTATGGGGTTTTCCCATATGTGTTATTCCATATAGGTTATTCCCACATAGAATATGGGGTTATGGGTTATTCCATAATTCCAGTGAAGAATAGGGATATGCATGCTTTTCTGTTCCCCAGACCCTGTGTTTAGCATTTAAAAATGATGACCAAGACATTGCTGTCTCCACTGAGAGACGTGCTAGTATTTCAGGTCAATAAATTAAACTGATATCTCACTGGAGGAAGTCCTGATCTTTATATCTCTTCCACCTTTCTTTTATATTGTTAATACCAGAATAGTCCATTTCTTGGATAGGTCAAATTATGAGTAAAGAGTGATTGATCTGAAATAAATCCATGACAGAAATTGTGTGAGTGGATGGTGGAAAGTAATTTGATGGTTTTGTAGCCACAGTGAACAATTTTCTTAAGCTTCAGTAGGTTGATCTGGACTGTGATCTAGAAATATTGTCCAAGTCCTGCGCATCCTAAATGACAACACAGCCACTTTTCTGTCATTTCTGGCCAGTGAAGAGTTTCCATCTAATCTCAGTAGATGGTGACCTGGCTTTGCTTATTTATGTCCTTTTGACGGAGTACAGCAATGTGATGTCCTTAGGCTTTCAGTATTGAAGAAACTTCAAAAGGCACAGGACACTACAGCACATAGGCTATCCGAAGCTATTGAAAGCCTTTTCTTTCCTAGCTTCTGCAAATAATTATGTTCATAAACCAAGAGCCCCTCCGGCTCTTGTGTGAAGACCATGGTCAGCAAAAACTTTCCTCTGCTGTAGTGAAACTTAGTTTAATAAAGATGACAATCTTTGCAGAAGAAAAATAGTCAGACTCATGAATGAACTCCCGTGGGATCAGAGGAATAAATTTCACCAACTTCCCTTCCAAGGGCCTGGCACACTGGCTCCCATTTCTCAGACCTTGTCTGCCCCACAGTAATCGCTTAAATTTAGAGCAGAAATTAGAAAACATTTGTCAGCTGCTGAAACAGTGGGTTTTGAAGTAGCCTTCCTAAAAATTGTGGGAAAATGAATCAAAAATGACTTCAAAGATAAATTTATGGATGGGAATATAGGGCAAGACATGATGAACCCAGCATACAGATTAATGTCTGAGCCATCAGTCTTTGACTGTTTCATATGTGGACCTTCTGATCAGCACCAAAAGTAGACGTGATCTCTGTTGTTCATGTGACGAGTTATGTCACATTAACGTAAGGCTTCACGTTTCTGCTGGCCACCTGCAGAGACCAAAGATTTTTTCTCTCTTCCTTGATGTTGAACTTGGCTCCCAATTTGTTTTGTTTTTAAAATTATTTCTTCTTGCTTCCTTCTGCAGCAATAAACATCATCAAGACCAAGGGTATCATGCAGGATGTCCTAGGGCTCCAATCTGCTGCCTTGGGTGCATAAAGTAATCATCAGATTTGGGATCAGGAACACATTTTCCCTCATGGCAAATTGGTGAGGCCTATGGGTGTTTGGGAGGTGGTGGGGGCTGCTTTACAGAGGGGCAGATGAATAACTTCCTGTGACCTTGTGAGCAAGCCAAACAGCAAACATAAACAGGACATTGTCAGTGATCTTGATTTCTCTTGCTCCCTGCTTGTGGCACTACACAGTCCCACAAGAACATTCACAAATCTTTTTTCTGTGGTATGCTGGAAAATATATGGCTTGTGGTAGACTGAAACATGTGGAATTCATGTGCTCGGCATCCTTTTAGGCCTGTTCTCCGTATCCCAGTCTTTGGGATAGTCTTAGATTCCACATAGTAATGTGTGTATTAAAAAAACCCCAAAGATAAGGCAAAAAAAAGTCCAGAACTCTGTACCGAAACAATTCACTGCATGCCTCTCCTCTTGGGGAGAGGATGAGAAAATAAACAGCATATGATAAACACTAGCCATGATACTTAATGCATTAACGACAATTACTTGCAAACTTCTGATGATTGAGCTGTAAAGCTCTAAAGGACCGACTGGAATAAAGTAAGGCAAGCAGAGATTTCACTGCGTAACAACATAAATATTTGCAGCATGCTAAGCATAAATTTCCTTCAATTATATAGATAGGGGAACTCAAAGGTAAATGCCACCGTTAATATTTGCAGTGTGTGTATGTGAAATGTGTTATTTATTGAACATTTATACTATGAACAAGTGTACTTAAACACACTTAGCGTAAAGTGTTAGTGACTGCTAAAGATCTCTTCACTTCATGTTTGTAGAGTCCTGAGTGGTTTGCAAGTCAATTAAACACTGATGGAACAGAGATAAACACTTCCTATTGAGAAATGTCACATCAGCCTTTCTGCTTCATTTCATCGTGTCATTTAATGCACTGAAAGGCATTCAAGTGACACAGCACTAGCCATGATATCATGGCATAGGCTACATAACACGCTGAGCCACGTGCAGGTGGGTAAACAGTATTGTAGTCATACCAACTGGCACAGAGAGAAGAGAGAAGCTGCCATGTATTTACTTCTAGGGCACACGAACATACAACCAGAGTCTTGATGAATGGATTTTCTCTCACGCATTACTCTCAAAGCAGCAGTGTGCAGGCATATGCAATTTAACACTCAGTAGCTCTCGCTTCCTTGAAAATTAAGAATTCTGGCAACCAGCATTGTCAGGATCCTTTTAGGATTAGGTTTCCTCTTGCTTTCTACAAATGGGAATGTTAGCAAACACTGTCACTTTGCTGTACATGATACATCACTCACATTGTTCAGGATGCCAGATAAAGAACTGGAGTTTCAGGAGTGCTTAAAGAGTTGCAGTTCAGTTAATGCTTACAATTTTTCAGACAGCTGAAATACCTACCTAAAATCAATTGTTTTTATGAAGAGCTCAAGAGGCCTTGTTTTCTTAAGAGCTATGTATTTACAATGAAGGTAAAAGCATGCCTGGCAAGCAGAGAAACCGCATGTCCCTATTTTAATATGAGGCCTCATTAATTTGGTTTCAAAATACTTGAAAGCTTCCAGATTTTTATTTCATTATTGGGACGCTCTGCTTTGTTGCTAGGATGTTGTTTGATAACAGCAAAATCTGTGTTCAGAGTTGACTTAGAATTCATTGCTATATTGAGTACTATGTTTCATTCAGGTATGAATACTGGAAGAATTTAGAAGTATTGTGTGAGATAAAGACAGAAAAAAAGAGGAGAAGATAGTGCAATGCCTTTGGGAACTATTAGATTTTGTCCTGTACTTCAAGTAAATGTTGGTGTCATATGATTTATACTTTATGATAAATTAATGCAGCGGTCTGAAATAGAAATAAATAAGTCTCCAGTTCTCAGAAACGTGCATGCGCTACTGTTGAATCAGAGCTTGGCAGCCATATGACTGGCACACATGAAAGAAGTGTCCTTTTGTCTTCTACAGCATATTTTTGGGACTGTTTTGAAAATACCATACAGCTTGTAGCTGCAGCAAACCAAAGAGCGCTAGCCAGCCTATGTAGGCATGAATGAAACTTGCTGCATTTCCTAATCAAAGCAGTGACACAATCTTTTCCCTGTTCCCAGCTGACGGTGCTAAGCATCCTTCCCACTGCGGCTGAACAACGCTTCCAGCAGTAGGCACATTAGATGGGAGAGATGTGTCTCCCTCTTTTCCACCTGTGCCTTTGCTCACATTGAGAACATCTCAATTTGACCGTGATTATTTTTATACATTCATAGCCCTTTTTAGCATTCCTTTTAAATACAAAAGTAGAAATTGAATTAGAATCAGGAAAAAGTGATTGAAAAGAACTGGAAACTTTAGTTTACTTCCTGATTTTAGAAAAGCAACAAGACATGAAAAGATAAAAAGAGAAATATGTATAGAAAACCAAAGACATGGGTTTGTGTGTATTTCTTGTCACCCTGCTGTATACAAGGGAATGTCCTTAAGGCTACAAGTCATGACAGTTATTCTTGATGATAAAATTGCTTTGTCAACAAAAGGGTTGAGTATATAAATGTATCGTATATCATCTCCCACTCGTTCTGTCTATATACTATATGCTTGCTCTTCTAAGTATAATAAACCCCTAAAATTTACAGCTTCTTCCAGGGTTTTTATGTAAAGTTAACTGAAAACAGATTTTACTTGGAAAAGGAAAACAAAACCCACTACAGTGGTCGCAACGAAAATGCTTCAGCTTTGGAGACAGTTCTCTGAACAGAGAAGGAAGGTTCTCAGTGAACCACCGCTGCTGGGGCTCTCTGCTGCGGGACCCTGTGCCACGTCCCCTGCTGCGTGCCCTCCTCAGGAGAGCACAACACCAGGTGTTTTCTTATTTACTCTCCTTTCAGACCTTTGGCTTGACGTGTGGTAGCGCACCCTGACTCATCGCCAGCAGGAAGGGTGGAGGTTTATCTCTCCCAGAAGAAACAATCTGGTGGTTACAGGGCTCTTCTGCGATGTGGGCATTCTGGAGTCAGGCACTCTGAGGCTGAGGATACAAGCCAGATTTCCTGCTTCCTGGATGAGGGGACTGTGGCATCATGCATGAGGTGAGCACGGGTACTTTCTTTTTCATCCAAGCTTAAGGAAATACAGGGCATAACACTGCTTCCCTGAGCACAGAAAAGCATTTAAGGCTCTAAAGCTCAGTTTCACAAGGGTGCCAAATCCAAGCAAGAGAAAAATATTCATGACTCCTCTTTTTTCAGTGCTTATTATAGTTTGATTTGGAAGTCATGTCATGCTGAGACAAGCATTCAGCTGGGAATTCATTCTTGGGTGGTCATGTCCCTCCATTGAGCCTCCCAGGTACCTCACCCAGCATCATGAAGTCACCCTCCACAGCCAGGTGCTCCAGCCCGTGGTGCGGGTTATCGCAAGGCTGAAATTCCTTCTGGCACCTTGGCCTTAACACTGTTCCGCTTAAGCAATAGACACTTAGCGTTGGGGTGAGCCAGCTCCTTCAGTACATTCCTGTTCTGCCGTGGACAACACATGCCATCAAGTGCTGAATGTCGCCAGGAGGTCGTCTAGGAGGGCATTTGGGTATGGCTGAGTCCAGGTATGGATGCGGATGGCCACAGAGCTCTAGCGAGAGACTCTCAGATCTTCAGGAACCAGAACCCAATCCAAAGCCTGTAGGAGTCAAAACCGAAACTGCTGTCTTTCCACATGAAGGAGCTACTCCATTAGCTGCATGAAAAAAAAAAAAGAGCTCTTCTTTCCAACACAGGCCAGGTATTAGAAAGCAACGTTAAGCCAGTACACTGTTAAAACTTTATAACAGGCTAACATGAAGATTGTTGGGAAATCAGATGAAATTGTTTTGAAATGGCTTGGGGTGGAGACAGTACACTACACTACACTAAACACAGAGATAAGAACACATATTAAGGGAAATTATCAGAGAGCTGAGACCAAAATATGAAGTATTACAACATATTGAAATAGGCAGCATCTCCCAAGAATTTCACCAAGCGCCTGGATTTTTTGTCTAGGGGAAAAAGGAAGGGTGCAATAAAACCGGAGCAAACTAATACATCTGTAATGTAATGCTGCGGCAAGCCAGTCCTTGGGCAGCACCTCAATCTGCAGCTAGTGAGCCCAGTCTCTGCCAGGCAGAGTGTGCAACAGGAGTGAACAACACGCAGGATGAACTGCCCTTTCCTACCTTAAATCCTGCCCAGCTTAACCTTCCAAATTGCAACTGTGGTAGTACCACAGCTTAAAATGTATCTTTCCTTACTGTTTTGCCCTGAAAGTTACTCTTGAGGCTAATGGAAAGCAGGAAGTTAGGTGCTGTTATTTTTTTCCATGTCTATGTGAAGCTTAATAGACTAAACTAGCAAGGTCAACAATGGGCGAAATTAAAACAGTTCTAAAAATGAACTAGACAAGAGGAAACAATTACAGGGCTGCTACTTGGAGGAAATAAGCACTGGGTGGTTCAGTCGCTAACACAATGAAGGAGACAGCCCACGATGGTGCTTCTAAACCCTTCCCGGTCTGGTATTCCCAAACTGTCCAGTGTTGTTTACTTGCCTGGAACGCTGCCACAGACACATCCTGATGGGTTAGGAGCGAGCCTTGGCAATTGCTGTGAGAAATAGGAAGTGGGCAGAGAGGGCAGCAGCAGGCGATGTCTGCTCGTTTGAGAAGCCGAGCAGTGAGTACTTTTGTCTCCCTGGGTTGTCTGAGGCAACACCTTCGGTCAAAAAGTAATGCCAGGAGGTATTCATGGGCTGCAGAAAGCATCATCAGATAACTGTCACGATTTTTCAGGTCTGCTTTTAGGATGTCGATGTGTTTGGTAGTACTTCTGCTGCCGTACCCCCAAATCATTGAAGTGATATTAATTGGTGGGGAAAAAAAGAGACACAGCCTTAAGACAAAAGCACTGACCAACAACTCAGAGGACTTGTCCTGGTTTTTGTGCTGACACTGCATCCCTGGATGTCTCAGCCCCCTGCCCATGACTAGCATTGCTTCCTTTCTCCTCGTCCTTTGAACGACACGTTTCAGCTGCGTGGGGCTTGTGGCAGGGACTGTCTCACACTGGGTGTAGGTACTGCGCATGGAACAGCGATGCCAGGTTTCAGGCTGCCATAACAATAATGAGGAGAGACTCCTAAGTCCATCTGCCTTACTGCTAGTTAATGAATTTATCTATCAGACTATAGAATTGTACAATAATAGTTTCATTCTTAACAACAGACATTAGCCAGGCTCTCTGATTTCTAATTAAAAGTTACTGTTTAAAAAAAAAAAAAAAAAAAAAGGTGTTCTTTCTTTGTTGAAGGCACAGAAATGTCAGAAACGGAAAGCTCCAAGAGCCCAACAGATATGTTATGCAAATATCCATTAATCAAGCCGGACATAGAAAAGGGAGAGTTTCTTCATGGTGCCATTTTTTCTGCCCTCCCAAAAATTTCTAGTAAGTGAAAGTAATTTTAAAACTTTCATTTAAAAGGCTGAATAAAAAACAATGAAGTGCTTCCAAACCTCTGCTGTGGAGAATTTGTGGGAGGCATTGTGTGTAGATCCCCTCGTCTGTCAGGTTTTATCATGTGAGGTGAGAGTGGTGTGTTTTTTGAATACAGAAAACAATGCGGACCACGAGCACGTCATCAGGAACTTGCCACATAGTTATGCTTCTGCAAACATTTTAATTGCAGCTGCAAGAGACTGAGAAATCTGTCCTGATAAGCGTGCTTTTCTGCTTTAAAGGTACAATTGAAAGCATTCTGCTAGCAAGCCTACACAAAAGCTCATTAAATGAAATGCTAGGGATTATCTCTGAAGGTAAGTGAATATAGAAGGCAGGTGGAGGTAATGAAAGTAGGATATTATCCCATTAACATTTGTTCGGTTATTGCACTCACTTTGCTGTCATTTCTCATTAGCACCCTACCAGAAAGCTACAGACTCTCTGATAACTATAGCAGAAAAAGTGTAGCCTGCCACTCCTGCAGAGTGAAGGACGGTGCTGACGGCTCGATGTCAGTCACGGCAGTAATATGCCCAGGAAAAGTGCAAGCTGTGGGTGAGGCTACAGAGAGCAGCAAGGTGCCTGATACGCCTTTCTCAGCAAAGCCAAATGCTGTCGGTGATGTAAGAGCCCTCTTCGGAGCGTGCCAAAAATGCGTGCACTCTTTCAATGTTTCATTACCTCACACCACCCGTTCAGCTGCTAATGGCACTCCTTCTATTGAAAAGTGATCTCACATGATGCACGTGTCCCACAGCACACACAACACCTCCGGGCCCTTCTTTAATAGCTAGGAACTCAATGTACTCTCAAAATACAGGCTGGCAACGAGGGTGGTGCAGAGCTACACTGGCCCTGGGGCGGCTCGGGGAAGGGAGGCAGGAGAGGTGGAGATCCTCCCGCGGCTCCCAGGCTGCAGGAGGGGGCAGGGGGTGACCCGGCAGCTGTGTCCCTTCGCTTCTGCCACACTGGGCTTCCCTAGTGGGGAAGTCAGAGGGGAAGAAGGCAGAAGGATGGCTCTGCTGTATCCTCGTCTCTGCCCTCCTCCGGTGGGGGCTCCAGGAGTCCCCTGGGAACACGAGTAAGCCATTTCGCTGCTCTCCAACGACAATCGGGGTCATGGTGAAAGCGGAACAAGAGCCACCGGGAGATAGTTTTCGGGGCTCATTTAAGAGACTGAGAGCTTTCCTTTCCCAGAACTGGAAAAGACATTTCTGCATGCACAGATTGACCTTGTTGTTCATCTAGTTAAGCACAAGCTTTTGTTCCTCCTGAAGAAGATGGGGATTTAGAGGAAAAAAGCTTCCGTGGAAGAGTCCTTATGATGCCCCCAAGCTGGTAACACTTTTACATGAGAGCAGGATTTGCAGGAGAAATCAGGGCACTGTAACGACTGGCAGGCAATTCACCCCGGCTTCTTCCAGCCGGTACCCTTACTATTTTTACCTCCCCTCTTTCTTCCCTCGACATTGGAGTTTCTCCTGTGATTCCTCTCCCTTCCTTGTCTTTCCATGTAACTAATCTCCTCCTAATTAAATCCCATCCCAAGAACCAAGCTCCCATCTCAATTAATCACTGCTCTCCCTGCTTTTAATGTTTTAATTTTCCCTTGCCCCATCTCTAGTTTGTTTACATACACTAAAAAAATCAGTTGAGGTAGGGAAATCCCGTTGTTCCATGTTTCTACAAAGCCCAATTCTTTCCCCTCTTTTCTCTCCCTCTCTCACCCCTTAACTGGCCCTATGGCCCCGAGTCTTATAAACATAAATACAATTGCATTTGGCTGTGAAGCACGTATCAGTCCCATGCAATAAGAAGTCCTACAGAGGGTACCTATAGGATGTGCTTTGTTTTTTAAACTCTTTTCCTTCCTCCTCTCTGCTCCTGTTTTCCTTGTCTCTCTGTTTTTGTTTGTCTCCTCTGCCCCATTTTTCATCCAGGACCTCTCTCTGCTTCACCCCACCCTTGCAGCCTCACCTCAGAGGAATGCAAACCAAATAGCCATTCAGGGCTGATAAACTTTAAAACCCACGACATTCAAGTGGGTTGGAAATTAGACAAAACAATTTCACCCATCCCTTGTTTAGGGCCCTGCTGAACAGCTTGCCGCAGCTCCCGGGTTAGTGTGCAGGAGGATGTGCTGCTGCATGTCTCCCTTTCATAAGGGAAACGCTGGAATGTGGCCATGTACCAAAAAGCCTGTCATAACATGGTTTGTTAGAAGGACACCCTGGATCCCCCACATGCACCTCAAACACAGGGCTTTTCAGCTCACCTTTTTCGATAGTGAGCACATGGAAATGGCAGGACTAGTCTTGTTGATTGCTTAAGTGGAGTAATTTTTTAGGGTAGTGAATAAACTAGTCAGCAAATCTGCTTGGCCCAAGTCAAAAATCTGTCCCAAACAAACGAATAGAGTTTTGTTTGCTTGAGCAAGAAAACAAGATCAAAAGGAGTCCCTCATTTTAACTTTCTTGCTTTTTAGAAACCATTTCCTAAGACTGCTTAAGAAAAGCATGTGCAATCCCCTTTTTTTTTTTTTCAAAAATCACTTCCAAACCAGGTTAAAAATGTATTTTATTTACTTAGCAAGTCATTCAAGCAACATAAGTAAAAGCAGAGCCTGGGCCCTGGTGTTTGAGACGTAAGGAGCAGGTACTTTGCCCTGTGCCTCCTGAGCGGCAGGGCTGCAGGCAGCACTCAATGTGGGGGCTCGCAGGCTGTGGGGAGCAGCAGTGGGTCCCAGGGCCGGAGGGGTCCCTGCCTGCAGCACCTCAAGCCCTGTGCGTGGGAGGGTGCAGGGGGGTCAGACGCAGGTGGCCAGAAGAGCCAGCGCTTTGCTGTGGCATGCAAAAGCAGCAAAAGTCGATCCGTGGTTATCGTTTACTCAGCTCTCACTCTCTCTCTTTTCACGCACAAAACCAAGCTTTCAATTATCACAGTAACAGAGCTCGAATTGAATTTCTTTTCTGGAAAACTATGAATATCACTTCTGGGTTTGGCTCTTATAGGACAAAGGTATTCTTTTTACAGAAGGGGTTGAGATTATTTCTTCAAAATGAACTAACAAAGTGAAAATGAAATAATTTCAAACTACAAGAGACAGAAAGTGCTGGAATCCAGATTCCATCAGATCTCTAGGGGGATAAATCTCATTTTCCATGTAATTAGTTTCAAATCATGATAAGTGACAGATGCTTTCATTTGTTTGGCTGAATTGTGACAACATTCTCTTTTTTTTTTTCCCCCTATAGCTCTCCAAGGCTGATCCAAAATCTACTAAAGCCAGTGGAAAGCCTCCCACTGTCTTCAAATGGGCTTTGGATCCGGCCCTAATTAGCCCTGAGCAAAGCAATAAACTCAAATACTTAAATTGTTGTATGTTAAGTCTCAAACCATACTCTGTTTTCATTCTAAGTTTACTAGAAAAGCTATGAATAGCTTACATCTCTTCATTTAGGAAAATTTAACTAAATCAGTTTGTATAAAAAGCCCCCAACAAATTAAAAACCTACCCTGGGAACACTATACCTATATCCTGTTAAGAAAGAATGGGAAAAGTGTACAGTCTTTCCGTAGGCACAACGTACATTTCAAACATTGCAAAAAGCATACCCAGAAATCTTCCTCCAGCAGAGTTTTTGTATTCATTAACGATAGTCTGCTGCATGTCTACCCATACCATAGCAGCTGGTGTATGCGTTATATATAAAAGGGCATCTGCATGCACAAGGATGCATAGTAAGTATAGCTATAAGCAACTGTAATTTTTATTGATGTAAATAAACTACACTAGCTGAAGGATATTTTTGCTGATATAATTATATCTACATTAGAGTTCTTTTGGCATGACTATGCGCTTCAGGTGAATTTTTCACACTTCATAGCAAAGCTGGCAAGACTTTTAAGAGTTATTAAGTCGTAGGCTGGATAACATTTTAGTTGGCAAGGCGCAAGCTTCTTGACTTGCTCTGCACTAATGTGATACAGTAGAATTTACCTAATGAGCACACTGGAGAAGGTACTTGATTCAGAGGCTTGAATCAAAATCCTGAATCCAGAACAGATTCAGTGCCAATCACAAGTTTTTCTAAAGACTAAACAATGCAGAAAAGGTACACAAACAAGTGCAGACAGCTGCCTTTCCACTCTGCTTATAATTAGAGCAGGCCGTACCCTACCTAGCTCACTCCCTTCCAGAAGTCAAGTAGCCACTTTGTTATTGCCACATACTCCTCCAGCAATATGGTTTATTAGCCTGGGCTTGCTGCCATGATAGCACAGCTACATGACTTTCAGAGTGGACCTGGTGTATGTCTGGCTAACTCAGAGCGGAGCCACGTAGGAATCTGCTGTGTTGCTATACTGGGTGGGACTTATGGTCCAAAATTAGATGTCTACCATGTAGGCGTCTATGTCTGAGCTAGTTCTCAAGGCTCTTTGTAGAAGCAGTGAAGAGAAATAAGTGCATCTGGGATTCAATTGATCGCATTCGTAGGTACGTGTCTAAAATAGTCCAGAGGAATTATGTGTGCAGGTATGTAAACTTACATGGGGTGATTTCCAGCCACCTTTGTAAGTGGCTGCAGCTTAGGCTTGACAATAGATGGAAGCTGCCCTGGTTTAAGTAGCAGTGAGATGCTATAGCATGTTAAGGAATGCAACATGAAGCCATGGCCACGCTATGAAGCGGAGATGTGTGCCCGTGGATAGTAAAACCTAGTATTTTCTAGGACACTACCGCAAAATCCTGTTTTGGAGACAGATCAAATAATTTATGTTGTCTAGTATTTGCTGTATGCCTCTCCTGCACTAATTTATTTGGGGCTGCTGGAAGAACTACCAGGAAGGTAATGCAACGCTTTCCCAGGTAAGAGTATCTCCGAACAAACTTGAAAAACGATGAGGGAGATTAAGTGGGCTAAGTGGCCTTTAAAAGACACTGTCTGTGAAGCTGGAGAGTGAGATGGATTTTCAGTTTAGAGAAGGGACCATGAGACAAGATTTACTGATCTGGACGGGAAGGCACAATCCATGAAGATGTTCATGAGGAAGATGACTGGACAGCCAGTAAGCTTGCAGATAGTTGTCTTATTTTGAGAGAAGTTTCTGGGTTTTCTTTTCTATATTGCCTTTGTTCTAAATAAATCCTTAACTTTATTTTGGTGCTGCTGCCTTTGTGCTGAGTGCGGACAGCAGTGCTGAGTCTGCACAGGAGTAACTTGGTAATGGTTAGGGGCTGGTTTGTTGGCTGCTTTCAGATGGTGAAACTAGACGCTACAGTCCTGTGTCGAGCTACAGACGCTTAAGCTATCTGCAAGCAAACAGGTACCTCTGCAGATGGCAGGGCAGTACAGTGCCAGTCTTGCTTCTCAGTGGCGATGGACGAGCCCGGCCACTGTGCCCTGAGCACAGGTCTCTGCTCCTGGAGAGGCTTCATGTGTCACCAGTTCAGCGATCACACCCTGGGCCTGCAAACACCGCTCCAGAGACCTTCAGGCAGGGGCCAGAAGGGCAGTTCCCCAAATTTACTGGCCTAAGCTTGATTTACACTTGTTTGCCTTATGTTTACATGCTAAAAGGGGACACACTAAACCTGCATACACTGATATGGTATTGAACAAACCAATGGAATCCAATTCCTCATAAATTGCAAAAACAAAGTATCATCCTCGCAGTGAAGAGGTCTTAAGACACCAAGGTCTCCTCCCTGCTTGGAGCTCCAATGCAATGGAGGATGGCTGTGTCAGTAACCAAAATGTGTTACTTAACTGGATTATTTGCATGAAAATGGCCAGCCCAGTCTTAGGTTAAAAAACTGTTGCAGGCTTTCAGCAGCCATCCAGCCTGAGACTTAAATCTTCCAAATGAATAAGCTTATTGTGATGCGTCAGACACTTCTCACCAAGTTTGAAAGAAAAACGCTTTAAAAACCAGTTCACACAGCATAGTTCCATATGTCCAACTGGTAATTAGCATGACTCTGCTGTGAAACACCCTGTTAAGTAAACATATTTGATCTGCAGCAGTTTTCATCAGTGGTTCAGACAAGTTAACCCGGTGCATCTTTAAGGAACAAATCTGGTGACAGAGGGGTTTATTTTATTTTGAAGAAGTACCTTTAACAGATCTCAGCTGCACAGAAACGAACAAACAGGGGGGTTTACAAGGTGCCAGCAGCAGCCATACACCTTCTGCTGCATATCTGATTTTTACATAAATCTTCATGTCATAAAGGCATCTCCTATCTTCCTCTACATGCAAAACGCAAGGTTTGTGTTGAATCCTTCATGCTCACTGGTGACCAGATAATCCTAATACCCAGCATATTTCAAAGTTGGTTTTTTCTCTCTGTCGGTGTTAAAGACTGCTTAACAAATCTCTTTCATTACAAATACATAGAGGTCAAAGCAGGTTATTCAAATACGTTTGAACGAAGTGTCTCAGTCTCTCCTGTCTTCTCTGGCTTCCTGGACTACCACCACCACAGTATGTGCACATAAAAGTAATTGAATCCAAATCAGCAGCCTGCCCCCATCTGTAATTCATTTCATTCACCTGCGGAAGGACTTTTCGAAACTCTCGCAAGTTCAGCCTTTCAGTGGAAATGACATATTATTTTCCTGCTGAAAAGGGATAACATCATTAAACACACCAGGCTTTTCAGACTGGCAATGCATAGCAAGAAGTACTCTAAGCACCAGATGCAACATCCACACCTTCACCAAAGGCTGCTTGTCAGAAAGGATTTCCTCTTTCTTATAGGAGACATTTTTTCCCTTTATTGATTCTCCCTCCTAAGGCCACTTTATGGACGTCCCTGGACATACCCAACTTTTTCATATCAGAGCTTTAAGTCTTCCATTTGTCGAACAACTTTTCATCAGTGCAGCAAGCAAATGTCGCACAGATCACAAAAATAGGGCTACATAAGTCAAAAGGTACAATTTCATGTCCTTTAAGATATGTAACTCTCCATACTGTTCTTCAGACTGCCCATAACCTCCCAGTTCTACTCCATATGGACGTTTCTAGCCTTCAGACATTTGTTCACCCTGTTTTGGAAGAACAGTTAGCAACACAGCCCCGGGGCTAAACTAACAAATTTGACCCAGCTTCATACAAACAAGCTAGTGTTTACTCTTTGTTTGACAGGTTGCCAACAAATTTCACCCCCTATTTCCCCAAATACTTCAGAAGAGGTTGCATTTATTTTGACATCTGTTGTTTAGCCAGGTATAGTAAGTATGTCCTAGCAGATCAAACCAAAGTTTCTTCAGGTAAATGTATGCTGTAAGGTGAGGTGCAGGTCAGTGGATGATTAAAGGCTGTACGTCTGGCCCTGGGATGCTGAGGTGTGGGTGTCATGGACCCACATTGTTCTTGGGTCACCTCAGCACCCAGGCACCCTGCCTTCCCCAGAGAATTTGGCTGCCTATGACATGGGCCTTTTCAGCAAGGAACATGCACCAGCTGGCTTCCCCAGGCGGGGTTGTTTTATAGTGCTGTAAATCCACGCCGAGCCTGCTTGGTCTCGCTTGTGCTGCTACTGCCCTCACAGCCAGGGGGGCACGCGGGGTGCAGCCTCCTCTGCCTCCCAGCGCGGGTTTGCTCGGGGCTCTCACTGGAACCCCCTGCTGTCATCAAAATGTTTGGTGAGCTTTGGCACCAAAGTGGACTTAGACCTCTGTTCAAAAGGCATTACAAGGACTCAAATCAGGTTAAGGTCAACATAAAGCATTATCAGCCAATTATTTCATGAATTTAGCCTTACTTTTTTGTCCAGAATGCTGGAAACCATTTAGTGTCCCTTTGGTCAAAGGCCACACTGGGCTCGGTTGTTGCCAGGAGGGGTACTGGGGAGCTCTGGTGGGTGCACAGTTGCGTTCCTGACCTCAGTATACCCACACGAAAACGAAACAGCGCTGTTACGCTTGGATCTGCTATTTTCAGAACCTGATCTCAGTTGACAATTAGTCATTGGAGAATGAGATAAATACTTGCCTAGGAAAGGGACCTCACAAGATGAGTCAGTTGTCAGCCTTCGCTCTCTCCCCCAACAGGCAAATCCTTACTCAAATGCTAGTCATCAGAGCAATTAGTGTATTCTATTAGCTGGTAATGCAGGCAGAAATTTTGTAATGGTGTGAAGTAAGAAGAAGGGATACTCCTAAATGTTTTACCCATCCACTCATCCCTAGCACGAGGAACTAAATTCCAGCTCTCCAACAGATATATGCCAAAGTTCACATAATTTTATTTTTATGTTCATCAGTTGTGTTCATAAATTAAACTATGGTATGTTTCTTACTAGAATTCAAAAGAATGAGTGAAGTAACTTTTTTCCCCATGGAAATTGCTTGGCACAAGTTCTTGGGTCTTTTCAAACATGATTTTTGAAATATCTTTCTAAAAAGGAGAAAACCAATGCATATTTACTTGGCCTTAGCTATAGATAGATTTTCAGCTTCTGGCTGAAAACAAAAGAGCTTCTCCTTTGAGTGAAGGGAGATTTATTTGTTGCGAATTCATGGCCAAGATGCTATTGAGCTCATGCCCACCCATTGGCTATTTTCATCTGTACAGACCTTGTCCATGTTGTCCTGTTACAGGGTCCCTGTAAGCATTCCAGAAACTACTGTCACCCCAACAGCCCCCTTTACTTCTTGCAGCCTGAGCCTCCGCCCAAAGGCAATTTGTATTAGGGGCAGGGCTCTCTTCACCCCCACTGACATTCAGTGGGACCCACACAGCTACAGACCTCACTCCCCTCCTGGACTTTGCAAAGACATCCTGCCACCCTTCTACACCAGTGCCAGAGTCCCCGTGTTTGACGAGCGACTGGCCACATCAGGATGCAGATGAGGGTGACTCCTCACAGGGTGCCCGTGCATTGCTGCAGCTCCACCAGCACGGGCTACTCAGGCATCCTCCTGCATCTCCTGCTCATCTACCGGCAGAAGCTGGTCCCATCAACGTGGTGTTCTGAATGGGCAAAAGCACTGTCTATAGCCACTGTGTGTAAGCAGGCAGGCAGCAAACAAAAAGAGTGAATAGGTGTGGTCTTTCTTTGGAAGCAAAATGCTGCCCATGAGGCATGGATTTTGAATGTGTGGTGTTCTGACTTGCTGGTTGCCTTCCCTCCAGCTCAGCCCCAGAGCAGCAGCAAGATGGTATGGAGGGGATGAGACAATGTGCGGCCACACATGCATGCTCTAGCCTGATTGCCTGGCTCCTGGAGGTCAACCACTGTCACAAACATGCCAGAGCAGCCTGGCATAACACCATCACTCCCCACCAGACAGCACTCTTTCTTTTCCCCCAGGTCCCGACAAACACTCTTGGGAAGTGGTTCTCCCTTCCTGCCTCCTGTGTCCTCCATAAGCCAGNGCAGCCTGGCATGACACCATCACTCCCCACCAGACAGCACTCTTTCTTTTCCCCCAGGTCCCGACAAACACTTTTGGGAAGTGGTTCTCCCTTCCTGCCTCCTGTGTCCTCCACAAGCCAGCCAAGCCCAGCTGTCTCAGTTCAGACAGAGTCCACTGCTTAGGAAAAGCAGGCTGTGAAGCTGGCTGTCTTGTCTTTAGAGAGACAGAGGGCTGGCCAGGAGAACATACTCCAGGGAGACGGGCAGGGCGCTGCACATGGCTTCTGCCTTGCACTGCTTGTACCTGGGCAGGCATAGTGCAGGTGTCCACCTTGTCAAGGCTGGAAGCTTCTTGAGGAGGAGAAAGTGATGCTGACGTTTCAGGAAAGGCCCTGCTGGGGCTGAGGCAGGTGTGAGGTTCATCTCAGAGAGGTGAGCTGCAAACTGTCTGGCCTCCTGCTGCCAGCATGGTGGGGTTGGTCTCAGCTCCTCCTAGAAAATCCCAGGACTAGCATGCTGGGGCACACACTTGGTGCTCAAAGGGTGCGGAGGGTCTAAAAAGACTGAGAAATAGGCTCCAGAAGTGCTGTGACCTTTGTAGGCAGTTGGTCTAGACCTACTTTTTGCTCTCCTGCTGACCTCACCTTTCTCCACACTTCTTCCACTTCTTAAAATCACAGCCAAAACACTCCCCAGATGTCTTACTAATACCTTCACCTGAGCTGCTCTGTCTCAGAGCTGCTAGGATCAGCACCACTTAGACTGCTGTGTTGGCGAGAGGAGAGACACGTCTGCGCTCTCCCGGTTTCTGATGAACACCTCTTGCGAGACATCCTTAGAGATGCCTCAGAAAACTGTCTTAGAGAGGGAAAGCCGGGGCCCGGAGGACAGCCTGAGCATTGCGTCCCTTCTGCCACTGCTTTATCTATTTGAAACAAATGTCACTCAGGAAGACCTAGGAATAATTTAAACGTTTACTGATTTTGTTTTGCAGTATGTCTGAGATGCTCCCAGAGCTGCCTCAGACCATCGGCAAAGCAAGTTTCTTTGCACGCCCCGTTCTTTGATGTGCTAGGAGCTTGAGACGGTTGGGAGAGCAGGTCCAACAACGTGGGCCAACGTGGGGAGGGCATGGGGATACTATTTTTTGAAGAAGGTTTTCCTGTTCAGTGATACATTGCCTAATGCATTTTTTCCAGGTCCATTGGCTAAGTTGCCAGTCCTGATCTGAAGGCTAGTCTGAAAAGAAAGAGTTAGTGCTGGACTAAATACTGTTGACATGGTTGGCACCTTGCAGCGNTTTCCTGTTCAGTGATACATTGCCTAATGCATTTTTTCCAGGTCCATTGGCTAAGTTGCCAGTCCTGATCTGAAGGCTAGTCTGAAAAGAAAGAGTTAGTGCTGGACTAAATACTGTTGACATGGTTAGCACCTTGCAGCGTGGCAGAGCGGTTTTCTTCACAAATGCCTCTGGAGCTCCCCTGTGAGGCTCTCAGGAACTGAGGGCAGTTTCCCCATTTCTGAGTATTTCTGTGAATCCTAGAGGACTGTAAGGCATCACTCATAAATGTCCTGTCCCATGGGGACAGGCTACAAAGCCAGTTCTTCGCTCACAGCCTGCATGACTAGGGAGAACACGTGTGTTTTATCCCAGACAGCCTCTGGGCTGTGACGCTATGTCACATTACTGACCTGTGTCTCATTTCCCAACTCGGTGATGCAGAAAAAGACGAGTCGCAATTTTTCTCATGCCAAGATGTGCACAGTCCCAGCGAGGGCTACCACCACCGCTTGGTGATGATGAAAGCGAGCCCACACTCATTCATTGCACATGCCCTGCGTCCTGCCTCTGAAATCCTGGAAGGAACAAAAAGGACAAGCTTTCTCAGCACATGTAGGCAACCAGATGGGCCAACTTTGCGTAGGTGGAGTCTGGCTGCTGTGTCCTCCGTGGGCTGCTGGGCAGAGGTGCAGACAGCCCTGGGGAAAGGGTGCAGAAGACGGCTGGCCCACAGCTCCCTTGTCTGGTTGTGTTTTTCCCTATCCCCTGTTTTTGCTAGAAGATACTTGTGGATAACTTTGTGAGTCAGGCAGTGCTTATGTGGTCTGCTGCATTTCTTCTGGGGACTGTAGGTGTTTTGATTTTGTGGTCTGGGATTTTTCTTTTTTTCCCTTCTATCAATAATAGAAAGGAAAGGTCAGGAGGAATAACCAGAAAGAAGAGGACTAGGAGTATTTACAATGTTGAAGTAAGCTTTTGTCTGGGGATCTTGGCTGACATCTATGTTTTACAAAATGCTCTCATAGCTTTTACTGTCAGAGATGGTCAGGGCAGTGCAAGCTCCAGCAGAAGAACCACTTCTGACCCCAGTCTAGCCCATGATGTAGGTGCAGATAGAAGGGAACAATGACATGAGCAAAATTTACAGTAGCTACAGTTATTCCTTGGAAATCTCCAAGCCTGTGACTGACAACTCAAATGCCAAAACCAAGGCAGGGCTGAACTAAGTTCATTCCCAAGACTGAGCGCCAAGTTCTGGAGAACGTAATGGGAATCGGCAATATCAACCGGAGTTTTAACAGACACATAATCCAAATGCATGTATCGAACCCAGCATGCCCAACGAATAACTTCTTTGTATTTCAGTTGTATAGTTGAGGCTGAATTGAAATGGTACAAATCTCTCACTAACCAAAGAAGGTCTCAACGCAGTGTTGGCTTTAGCCTGTTTCATGAGGCAGGCCAGCATTGATTTTGCCTGCTTCTCCATCAGCTTTCTAGTTCCCTGATAACATATCTGTCATCTCTCTGGCCAATTTGAACAGGAATCAGGCATTTCCAGGTAGTATTAAGTAAACTTTTCATACTTACAAATTAGCTTTTCAATTCCCCATTTACTTTTTGATGTGTCCTGTGGATGCATTTTGGGTAATTCGAAACAGGCCGAGGTGAATGTCAGGAAGATCCAAGAGGAGAGGACGGTAGTAACAAGGGAGAAAACCAGTCTGGGCTTGCGAAAGGTTTTCTTAGTGAGCATGGAGAATAATAAATTAGTTTTAATGAGCTTGTAGAGGTAAAATTGATTTGGTTTAGTAACTACGTCTGTGGGGGAAAGACAATTCTAGTATAACTTCTGGGCTGAGTCCCTCTGAGGTAAGCAAGGGCAACAACACTACAAATAAGTCATTCAACAAATTTTCTTCCCTTTCTAGCTTTTCTTCTTTTAAGTTCTCTGGAAAAAAACCAAGAGATGGAAAGGAGAAGAGATTACAGGAATAAAATCCTAAACCAAGTGTTTTCTAAAATTCAGTCTGGGTTGATCAAAAGCTCAGAACTTAGTATGTCTTCTCCAAAATTGCCATGAAGCATTACTATAATTTTTAGCCAGCTCTTATCGACAAAATGTTAAACACGATTTCGCAACAATAGGGTCACAAGAAAGGATCAACACCATTTTGGCTGTAGGGCACAGACTTTTCTCAGGTAACCAAGAATACATATTGCAGATGGTTTAAACTAAAAAGTCTGAAAGGATTAATTTATGAGAGAAGATTTACAGATCAGAGGCATTAAAGGTATTTTTTTGGGGAGGACTATGTAGGTCAAAAAAAGGAAGAAATAAGCAGTAAAATCTCTTTACAGTAAGATCCACAATTCCCTGGGGAATTGTCTCCCACAGGAGTTGGTGAAAAAACACTGTCATTTTGATTAGATCTCACCAAACACCAGACGCAAGGGCAACCTTGCATCCTCATAATACTGATTTTCATGATCAATCTGATTTATTTTTTTCATGAAATTTCATAGAATCACAGAATCATTTAGCTTGGAAAAGACCCTTAAGACCATTGAGTCCAACCGTTTCCTCTCATAAAGAGCTCGTTTTGCTTTCAAAATGAAGCAAGGGAACCAGCACTGCAAACATGACACAGACAGGTTAGAAATAGGTGAAAACAAAGGCAGGAGGTGCTATCAGATCTTTTCCTAAAATGCTGGTGTGGCAGCCTGAAAGGTAGGGTTACCAGTCCTGATACATCTGCAGGAACGACTGTGCTTCATTACGCAAGAGCAGAAAATACTCTGATCACCTGGTTCCTTTTCACTCATCCGCTGCATAGAGGTTAGACTGCAGTGAACCACCAGATCTTATCAAAAAGTAGAAAGAAATGAGTAGGTCTGTGAACAGGAGAGCCAATGGAGCCTGGTCTGCGAGGAATTGTGTCTTGTGGTTGGGTTCTCTGATGTCTAATAAGGTGTGAATTTTGCTTGAAGCTCTACACGCAAGAGGAGCATTCATTCACCATTGCTGTCTCCCACGTGAATTCACTGATGCTTCAGGAGGGGTGAACTCATGCCACATTGATTTCTTGGAACTGGCACAAATAGGCTCTCTTTTCTTTAATCTCTCCTCCACACCCTTTGAGACTTCTCTACAGCTAACAAATTTGGTTTAGATTGGTTGTGCACATGCCCCAATCATTCCTTCCACCTCACACAGCCTCCTCCTTGAAGGCTTTTGTGGGACCAGAGCAGAGAGCTGAGTTGCCTGGAAACAATGAATTAAAAAAGCTGTTGAGTGGGCCAGATCAACTACAACGTGATCCAGCTCCCTGAACTAGGTCCGCCCCAAATGCTCGTCCTGACAGAAGGAAGGGAGCAGGCCCAAGGCGCGAAGCGGGTTCTGGGGCAGGAAGGGAGCTCGGTGGCTTGCTCCAGCAGCAGGGCTGCCTTCTGGCAGCCAGTGATGAGCCTGTGGTATAAAACACACATCCGGTGAAGTTAAAAAGTAGTCCCTGTACAAAGTTCACTGGCTGCATCCAGGCAGCGTGTGTTCAGGAGTATTCATGGGCAAACCTGTGGCTACCTGTTAGGTACAAGGATTGGGCTGGGGCAGGGGTTATTTCCCTGACAGAAAGCACGTCCTTGCCAGAGCTGGAACATAACAAGCACAGAGGACCTTTCCTTACAGACACATAGGACATTGCTTTCTTCTCAGATGAAGGCACCTTTAAAAGACTGGAAATCTAAATGGCCAGATTTGCAAAAAGGGGAGTAAGCGTTGAAAAGGAGCTGTTGGGTTTTTCACTAGCTGCTGCTCCCACTCCCCGCTCAGTTCCATGCACTTTGTCCCAAGGGCAGGCTGTAAAGCCTGGCGGTTGCAGCAACCTGGTGGGAACTGGGAGAGTTTCAGGCCGTAATCCCACCTAAACTACTGACCCGCTGTGCAATTGCCTAAGTTGCAGGACCTCTTTGTGCCCTGGTCCAGCAAGCTCAAGATCTGGGCAAGACATGGAGGTGAAAGATAAACAGATGCTGAATTATGCCTGTCCGAGTCAGCATGTCAGGAATAGGTAGCTGGTGGTGAACATTTCTTTTTGTGGATTAAAGTTTACCCTGTATGATGCTCTAGTCAGAAATGATACAGCTAACACAGAGAAACAATAAACACACTAAAATCTTGGCAAGCTAAGGAAACCCATGGTAAACCATCTATTTAGATGAGTATCATTCTCATACATAGCAGCTGTTTTAGTTCTCATGGCTTCTGGTAAACTCAAACGCTGTTTTATAGTAAATCTCATTGCTTTTAAATGTCTTATTTTCACCGCTGCTTCCTACAGACTTCTTCTCAGGCATCATTTTAATCGATTCTCTGATACTGCCCTGGTAGAGCGAGTGCATTCATTTTCATTGCTTTGTGTTTTGATGCTCGATTTTAAAGCTCCTCCGCTCTTCTTCCTTTGCTGTAGTAGATGTGTCAAGCATGCCCTGACTGATTCAGCTTTGTCTGCCTGTCTAGTCAGTGAGGACTGGAAAATTTACATGCATGTAGAAACACTGAGTTAATAATGATGAGGTGCTGAAAAGGTTTTGGGTCACATCCAGGTCTGTGTTTCTGAAAATGAGACCCAAGGCAAGAACTACAGACTCAGAAAAATATGAAATTCAGATTCACTTTTTAACCTTACAAGGGCTTTTGTCTTCATTTCAAAGGAAATTCTGTTCAGTTACGCACATGAAACTTCAACAATTTGAGGATGTAATCCTGTAATTCTTTGTCAGGCAAGCCTCCCATTGACTCAGTGATTTCAAAGGCAGTGGTGTCTGTGTATGAATGGCAGGATATGGTGCAAATTTATGATCATGGAGAGCTCTGCTGTGTCCTACTTTCACATATTTTTTTTAATTCACTTTATGGGAACATTATGGGAAAATGCTTCTGGCCTCAATTCATTCAGCTGGAGCTCTGCCACCCACTTCCGCGGAGCCAGGCTTCCACCTTTTCTGCTTTTTACTAAACAAACAAGTTGTGGTACCTCTAAGAACAGCATCTCTGAAGGGAGCCTTGAAACAGCATCCACAGATCACCAGATGGCAGGTGACTGATTTTAAGCAAATATTCAAAATTGATTTTTAGGAGGTGGTGAATCAAAGGGGTGTGACATCATGGCACTGCGACAAGAAAGTGCACTCTGCAGAAAAGATTTTGCAGTGCAGTGACTGAAGCCTGTGCCAAAGGGACTGCTTACGGCTAACGTGCTAACTTCTTTATCCTCCCAACCTCCCTTCTTAATATGAACTGTCTTGATAGAAGGTGAAAGAGAAGACGGATTAATAGAATAGCTTTTCTCCACAGCTAGATCATGTACAAAGTATGATCTATGGTGCAGTTGGTGTCATAAAATAGAGATGCGATATCATTGCCTTGACATTATCTCCCTTGCTACCCTTGAACTCCAGAGACTTAATGGCCTTCAAATAGATGGTATTTAAACAAACCACTTTTCAAATGATCTTGTGGAACCTATTTAATCATTACCAGGAATAAGTGGTCATTGCTAAGAACTGGATTTTCCTGGCTGCAAAAGTGATAGTCACTGTGCTCCATCCCTGGGGATCAGAAGTTGGTTCAACAACTTTTTTGAGTGCAACTGTGCCATTTAACCAATTTGAAAAATGATGCTGCAGATTTACTAGTCTCCAGTCACAAATTTACTCTCAGGAGCATTGTGCAAACTGCTGATCTTAAAATGTGAGCTCCTACAGGTTAAATGTACATCTTCTCATGTCTTTATTTCTCTCTCTCTCCCGATGTACAACATATGGATATATACCTTCTTAGCCTTACATTTCATAATTTGTACGCAGAGGCCAACAAAACCATAATTTAATCCAGGATTGGGACTGAATTCAGTGATGGCTAATCACCACACTTCATATGCTGGAAATAAGATTCCCCATTCTTTATCCAACTATGCAATTAGTCATAGTGGTTACTGTAAAAACAGAGTGAATCTGAGAAGATGCATCTGCTTAGACAGAAAAAAAAAGTCCCAAGGAACCGTAAGTACTTTCTTTCTCATGCGATTTCACTAGTGTAGCAACACCAAAGTTCTCTGAGCACGAGTTTCTCTCTTTAACCATGTCCATGAAGCGCAGCAGTGGGCGCATGTATGTGCTATATATCAGCCCTTTGACGAGTATAACGATAGTTCCCATCTATTCTCATTTTTCCACTCTGTGTTTCAGCCTATTTTACCTTTATGTCTCACGCCATCAATCATCTGAACGGGTGGCTGTGGATCTTAAACACTGGCTTTTATGCGTGAGATGTAGTAAATTGGGAAATCAGATGGATCATTGCAGACAAAAAGAAAAAAGCTGTTATCTAACAAAATCCAGTGCTCCATATGGTGTCTTGCAGGTGTCCCTTTATGTTCTCGAGCCGAGTGCTTAATGGCTCTACTTTTTGCACAAGCGCTGTCAGGTTTTCCTTTACCTGTTTATATCGTCATGTCCACCACTGCACAAAAGTCTTTCCTGCCTGCCAAGCGCTTCTCGCGCCAGTCAGAGGAGCGCGTTTTCTCAGCAAAGCCGTCGTTGCGAACCATGAGCTTCTGCCCCGCCTCACCC
Source organism: Steatornis caripensis (assembly GCA_013398225.1). Taxonomy (NCBI): domain Eukaryota; kingdom Metazoa; phylum Chordata; class Aves; order Caprimulgiformes; family Steatornithidae; genus Steatornis; species Steatornis caripensis. Next base: position 110,022 of record VZSC01012648.1, on the reverse strand, counting down.
TGAAACTTTTTCCAAAAAGCGGGGAGACCAGATNGAGGGCCCGCCCCGGCGCCGCGGCCGCGCTCACCCTCACCGCTCCCCCCCCTCCAACCCCCGGCAGCAGTGGGGGACAGGGACTGTATCTTCTGCGGTGGCAGAAGGGTCTACCGCTTGTGGAAGGGCCGGCTCCGGAGGAGCTCGAGGGCCCTGCGCGCCTCCCAGAAAAACGGCAAACACAGGAACCAGCTAACCGTTACCGTCCCGATTTCCCAGGAAGGGAAAAGTAAGACGCCCCCAAATGAAGCAGCTTTCACGAGGGCGGAAAATGAGACTATTGCAGGTTGCAGAATCCTGTGTTTTAGTACTGAACAATTTGTCATCTTAAAAAGGCCCTGAAATCTGCGCGTGATTTTAAGGGTGTAAGCGATACCGGTGACTTCACTAGGACTGCTCACCTCACGGCGTCTTCTAAAACGCGCCACCACGGCTTGGTTTTCTGAATGTATCAGTTGTTTCACGTGCAGGGAGATGGCTTTGCCAGCCCTGAAGAAGAAACCTAAAATAGAATAAACTGCAGTACCTACGGTTCTGGGCGAAGTTTCAGTGTTAATCCTAAATAGCCCTAAACCAATTCTTGGTGAGATGTGAATCATCATGTTTATAGTCAGAGCTACACAGATAAAACTCGGCACAGTCTGTAAAAACAATTCTGTATTAAAACGTGAAACTGCAGTTCCTCTTCAAGTCCTAAAAGCTGATACCCGATACTGAAAAACTATCAGCCTCTTCCAGTGCCAACTGTGTTTTCAGACAGGAAAACCTGCCACAAGGCTGGTCTCCCTTTTCCAATCCCTGCAAAAAAAAAAAAAAAAAAGGCCTTTCATGGTGAAAAACATTCAAGCTACAGAACAGATTTTTCTTTCCTATTAGATTCTTTTTTCGGGTTTGTTTGTTCTGTCCCCTCCTCACAACCCGTGTTCCTCTGGTAGAACTGATAAACAATGTCTTTTATTGCTATAGGCAGCCAGTCCTGCCTAATACAATAGCAGGCAAGGTTTGGCGGGACTGCAAAGTGCAGGTGTTTGGAGTATTGTGGTCATCCGAACCAGATGCTGAGGAGATGGAGCACCTGTTTCCCTTCTTTGCTGCACTGGAGAATACAGCACTGTGCAGGCTACAGAAACAGCCTGAGATTAATAGCGCTGCTGCAGTTTTCCCTTGACAGGGTAACAGAGATGTACCATCTACGGCTTTTGCAAGCACTCCTCTGAGTGCTCAGACACATGTGCTGGATTTTTTTTTCCCCGGAGCAACAGAAGGCAGTTAGAGATGGGTCTGTAACTTCATTTCTCTCCAGATTATTNTGGAAATAAGATTCCCCATTCTTTATCCAACTATGCAATTAGTCATAGTGGTTACTGTAAAAACAGAGTGAATCTGAGAAGATGCATCTGCTTAGACAGAAAAAAAAAGTCCCAAGGAACCGTAAGTACTTTCTTTCTCATGCGATTTCACTAGTGTAGCAACACCAAAGTTCTCTGAGCACGAGTTTCTCTCTTTAACCATGTCCATGAAGCGCAGCAGTGGGCGCATGTATGTGCTATATATCAGCCCTTTGACGAGTATAACGATAGTTCCCATCTATTCTCATTTTTCCACTCTGTGTTTCAGCCTATTTTACCTTTATGTCTCACGCCATCAATCATCTGAACGGGTGGCTGTGGATCTTAAACACTGGCTTTTATGCGTGAGATGTAGTAAATTGGGAAATCAGATGGATCATTGCAGACAAAAAGAAAAAAGCTGTTATCTAACAAAATCCAGTGCTCCATATGGTGTCTTGCAGGTGTCCCTTTATGTTCTCGAGCCGAGTGCTTAATGGCTCTACTTTTTGCACAAGCGCTGTCAGGTTTTCCTTTACCTGTTTATATCGTCATGTCCACCACTGCACAAAAGTCTTTCCTGCCTGCCAAGCGCTTCTCGCGCCAGTCAGAGGAGCGCGTTTTCTCAGCAAAGCCGTCGTTGCGAACCATGAGCTTCTGCCCCGCCTCACCCTGAAACTTTTTCCAAAAAGCGGGGAGACCAGATATTCCCCTTCCTCGGCGGCTGAGCCCGGTGTCGCAGATATTTTAAGGCCAGTGGAATAGTTCAAGGGCGCAAGGCGAGCTTTTCCCTCACCACAAATGACTTCGCCCTAAGACAGCGTCGTTTCCCTTGGCCGCCCCAAGCCCTGCTGCAGTTCGGCGGCTCTGTCGCTAGTTGGGGCTCAGGGCAAAGGGCCGGCCCCCGGCCCCGCCGGCCC
>VZSC01012648.1:1399-107165 GCA_013398225.1 Steatornis caripensis | reverse complement strand
AAAAAAAAAAAAAAAAAAGGCCTTTCATGGTGAAAAACATTCAAGCTACAGAACAGATTTTTCTTTCCTATTAGATTCTTTTTTCGGGTTTGTTTGTTCTGTCCCCTCCTCACAACCCGTGTTCCTCTGGTAGAACTGATAAACAATGTCTTTTATTGCTATAGGCAGCCAGTCCTGCCTAATACAATAGCAGGCAAGGTTTGGCGGGACTGCAAAGTGCAGGTGTTTGGAGTATTGTGGTCATCCGAACCAGATGCTGAGGAGATGGAGCACCTGTTTCCCTTCTTTGCTGCACTGGAGAATACAGCACTGTGCAGGCTACAGAAACAGCCTGAGATTAATAGCGCTGCTGCAGTTTTCCCTTGACAGGGTAACAGAGATGTACCATCTACGGCTTTTGCAAGCACTCCTCTGAGTGCTCAGACACATGTGCTGGATTTTTTTTTCCCCGGAGCAACAGAAGGCAGTTAGAGATGGGTCTGTAACTTCATTTCTCTCCAGATTATTTTATTCGCCATTAACCATGCACTGGCAAAAAAAAAAAAGTTCTTGTTTATAGCCCTGACAGCAATAAAGTTAAACCAAGAAATTAATGCATATTTTATATCTATTTTTATAGGTTCTACAAATGTCTCTTTTGCATGCAGAAATGCAGTTGCAGTGCTACGTTCAGAATAGCTGACTCGCTGCTGCTGCCTCTGCAGGTGATAGAAAGCCATCTGTCGGCGTGAAAGAAAGCTCTTCTTTCTCTGTCTGACGGTCCCCGTGGCTTGCATGACTGGTAGGCAGGACGTGAACTGGGAATTGCAGTCTCCAGCGTGGTGGCAAGTAACGAACCCTCCCTGGCATCAGCCCACCTTCCTCTGCCCCTTCCTGCCTCCCACTCCCCAAAAGCAATGCCCTTCAGAGAGGGAAGAAGAGCAGGTGTTCGGTTGCAGCCTTTGTGGGTCCAGGTGGGTGACAAACCATACGGAAAACATTGATTTTTTGCAGGCTGGAGGACTGTGTCCAACGCAGGAGCTGTAACCCCCATTCGTGCTGTGCTGTGGACTGTAGTCAGTCTTTCAATGAAGAAATGGAACAGGCTTTAAACCAATGGAGAACATAAAAGCACCAACTGCTTTACAGCTTTTTTTTTTAAATTTACTTCCAGAAATCTGGATGGGTAGCAATATTTTCCAGTGTCTGGCCACAGAAATATTTGTGCTAAAAAAATGTAAGTATTTGAAAAAAAAATGCGAGAAAAGTAAAATTTTAAAAACTTTGCAGAATTGTATTTAGGCCGTGTCACTTTTAAAAATGGTGCTGTAGCTCCTACCACTAAACAAATGCATCCACCTGAAAAAAAGAAACTAAAAAGCAAACAGCATGACTTCAGTTTACCACCAGGTAAATCACAGTAAGGTCCAGCTTCCACAAGGAAAAGAGGCTTATGATGCTACGGTAAGATCACAGTAAAATGAAAACACCTCGCTTTCACTGTGATTTTAGCTCAGGATGGCTCACAGCTGTTGATTACCTCCAAGTAGAAGATGCAATCATTTTTATGCAGTGAAGATGATTGTGCAAGCACTACGTTCTCTGTCTTTTCTCTCTCAAACAGTGCACATGCTCACACATGAGCACACACGACACAGAGAAGTAAATACACAAGCAAGGCTCCAGCTGGAGACAAGAACAGCTTCAGCAATTCAAGCAGCTCTTCCAGTGTTTTAATTTCACAAGGATTTGACTGAGAGCATGCAACACACAGAGGTAACATCTCAGTTGCATCATTATGTGTGCGTCCAACTCAAAGCAGGGCTGAAATTGCTCCTGGCTTCCTCATTCCTGACCCAGAGCCACCGTAAGGCCCAAATCCATGGGGGTAGATTGGGGTCTTTTCCTTGGCTCCTTGCAATTCACTGTGCAGACAGACTTTTAGTAAGAGCTCATCACTGCTACTGGTTGAGTAGCACGAAAAAGAGTTTGTCATAGTCTTTTTCTCATTTCTCTGTGGACAAGGTACACTTCTTTGTTTTGGCCATTTAGAGCTACACGATGAATTCCACCTCTCCCAGGTACTTTATTTTTATGAGTTCTGACCTATCCTTCAGTTTATCCCCCAACACTCCCTGTACTACAGCACAGATAAACCGGGCCGGAGGTAACAGCAGCAGTATTCAACCCCCTTTCCCCTTAGAGCTCCCCTTCCCTGCCCTAAACAGAGAGTGTTAATGAGCCAGAAACCGTTCTGAACCTGGAAAAAGGGAATTTTGGCAACCGGTGTTGTATTTCTGTAAGGAATCAAAAATAAAATCAGAGGGAGAAAAAAATGTTACAAAGAAGTCATTTAAGCTGGAATCACAAGAGAGAGGGAAATTACCCACACTGGGAGACAGGCAAAAGAAGGGCAAGTTGGAAGACTGATAACGCTGGGCAGACTTCAAGGTCTACAAAAGATTGGTTGTCTCTTTTGGGGTTTACACTCTCTTTGTCTAATTAGACTAATAGGGGTAGAATAGAACTGGGGGAGATTAAAATCTGTGATAAACAAGGCATCTTTTATTTGATATTATTGGAACTGGTTTCACTTATCTTCAGAAATCTTTCTTTTTGTGCTCCTTAATTTGTCCTTGAAGTTCTGTATCTAATCATTAGTTGAGCAACCAATAACCCTCCCCCAGCCCCTCCACCCCTTTTTATGACCAACTTTAATCTTTCAACTCAGTGAAAAACATGTTTCCCCTATCATAACTAGTTTAAAAAAAATTCCCTTTCAAGTTTAGATTGCGCAGATACAATGGCTTTCCTGCAGCTTCATGCTGGAGAAAGGAATTTACATTAGGAAAAAAAAAGAGATTTATGATAGCATTGTATTTCCATTTGAATATGGAGAGTTAATAACATGCATATGGTTTTTTTATTATTATTATTTTAAGGTTTAAGCTATGCCATAGGCAAAAGGAAACCTGGAAGCTGCGGGACTGGTAGGGCTCAATGAATAACCTAATCTGGATTTCATTCACAAACAGCAGCTCACACACAGGGAAAGGGCTGGTGTGTTTCGCCAAATCGGAACTGGAGTAAGTGCCAGGATTTCCTGATTTGTTTACATTTCTCAAAAAACTTTTTTCCCCTGGATGAGGCTGGAATTAGACTTCCTTTTCCACTTTTGGCCCTTTCCAAACTATTCTTGCTTGACATATTCTCTCCTTTTCCCTGTATTCTCCTTTGTTTCAATCTCAGCTGGCTCTTTTGTCTTGGAAAACAGAAGAGGCAGTGAAAGATGTCAGTCTATGATAATAATGATAATGTAGCCAGGTTTGCATGACAGCAAAACAATGCTGCAGGGTTTTCCAACACCCTTGGATCCACCATTCTTACAATGGTTCAAGGGGGAGCGAGCGGGATGTCTCTGGGGCTGTGGGCTGGAACAATAGTGTTATAAGGTAAAAGAGATAAAAAAATCAAAATGAAACAGGCTAACCCATGATGAGACCCGTCACAGAGTTAATCAGAAATCAGAGGAAGTCAGTTACCCACAACTCAATCACCTTTTCATCAGCTGACTGGGTTCTCTGAGCCTCTGAAAACGTCATTTTCCCTACCAGTCCTTTTTCACTTTCACTGACTTTACTGTACTTTGTACTTACATTGTCTGCAACCTCGGTGCAATCACTGCAGAAGCTTGTTTGGGAGACCTTCTCTGTGCCTGTGTTTACAGCCCTTTGATCATCCCACAGAAAGAAAAACACTGTAGCTTGGACCTAAGCCATTGTTTTCTCAACACGACAGGACCGCCAGCCTGCAATCAGTGTTTGATGCGCATGCGTAAAAGGGCTGCTACGGACTTCAAAAATTACAGAAAACCTAGCAGAAATACTGAGAGCTTGAGCATCTTGCTGAGTAGCGGTGAGGGTTTACAGGCCCTGATGTAGCCACTCTGCCACTGCAGAACAGCACCCTGAGTCCTCTTTATTTCTAAGTAGCAGTGTTACAGCAACACAAAGTTATTCTTGCCAAGATGTCAGGTCCGTTTTGCCCTAGCGCCTTAACTCTTGCCATCAGAGAGAGCCCTGTGAATGGTTCATGCTTTAACAGGGTGAGGTGCCGAGGAGAGGCTGCGCCAGGCACCGACATCCAGCACAGAGGCAAAGCGTTCACAGTGAGGAGAGGCAGGGGTGCAAGACTGAATTTCTGCATTTCAAACAACTGTTGTCAGCCGGGTTTTTAGCTGAGGTTGCTCCTGTCGACATCAATGCACTAACGCTGATTTACACCAGCTAATGAATATGTGCCTGGGAGAACAGGAGGATAGGGTGATGGTGCAGAAGGGTTAGTCGAATAGGAAAAGGAAGCGAGGGGGAGAAAGACGGAGATAAAAGGGGAAGAAGAGATGTGGTTGTGGGACTCAGGAAGCATGAGCTGCGACTTATGGCTGTGGGGAAATGATTAGAAAAGATTGCATCAGACTGGTCACCAATTCTGCAATTTCTGCAGCACCTTTTTAAGATCCCATACTGAGATACTGAGCAGAATGTGTGTGGCAAGCAAAGTCCAAGTCCAAGCAAAAGGCCAAATACGTCATCTGTGTTTGCTGGTGCTGTGTACTAATACTTCCTGTGCAATCATTGCAATATACGTCTACTTTGATTGTGCTGAATTCTGTTTTTCACCTTTCAGTATTTGCATCGCATTTAGTTGCTTACACTGTGGGTAAGCACCCATTTTTAGCACACTGCTTAATTTGGCGGCCAGAAAACACTGTTCCACTCGTACTCATCAGACGGAGGGATGAAAGGGAGAGTGAGCTGGGGAAAGCTACACAAAAGGGAAAGAACGGACTTCTGAAAAGAGGAGTAAGGTGCCGTAAGGGGTGGTAGAAAACACCTTTGTACGTGAAGTCACTAGCCAGCTTCTTTTGCCTTAGGAGATCTCTGCAGAGAAGCGAGAAGTCCAAAAGCTGTTTTGCTTACACGATTGATTAGCTGATCTCAGTAGGGCTGCTCATGTGAGTAAGGTGAGCAGGAAATCGATTGATGTCAGCAGGCAGCCTGCGCTAGAAACTCACACCTACCCATTCTGCTTCATCAGTCGCCTGAGCCCGCAGTTTCGCTATGAGGTTTTGGTGGTGCATTTTTAGATTTCCAGTTACAGCTTGCATGACAACCGCTGGTAGTCTACACCTGACCAGTTACTGCCATTTAACCTGATGAGAACCATAAAGGAAGCATTCTTCCAGGAGAAAGAGTAGAGGAAGGGACAAGTGTATTTCTAGTGCTTTCCAATAATTATGATTCATGACGTGTCAGCTAGAGTTCAGTTCTCCCTGACAAACATCAGTAAGAAAGTCTTACTTTAAGAAAACACTTCTGCTTGTTTTTTTCATTACTGATAGCTAATACACATGAAACCACAGACCTGAAGAGTTCAGACTTTACCAAATGTTAGTCATGCATCATTTGAAGTAACTCAGTACATGATGGTAATTGGCGTTTAATTTGGATGTTCCTTTTTCTCTCAACCCCAAATAAATTTTCATTTTCATTTTTTGTACTGCCCCTTATGTCATAAAGATCACTTGATTGTTCGAGCATAAAGTTTAGCCAATATTTTCTAAAGCAGTAACTCGTAAGGGAGGTCATACTAAGGAGCCTGAATAGTTGACCTAACACACCTCCTTGGCCCGTACAGACTTCTGGTGACACTTTACAAGGCAAATTACATTTGAGTTATTCAGTTTCATTTAAAAAGTTGTTTTCCATGCTTCCACATCAAAGCTCCAGAAAAAAAAGAAGCGGAAAACTACAGATGCACAGTGACGCTGTGCCCAAGGATGTGAGCTGATCATCTCCATGCCGTTCTGCTGTAGCCCTGTCGCTCCTGACCTGAACTTCAGGTTACACTAAGAGTACTGTGAGGCCCCCCAGCAGTATCACAGTGGCAAAGCTGGTCGTCTGGCAACAGGACATCTCTGGAAGCTCATGAATTCCATCCGGTGGAGAAACAGCGGTAACCAAACAAACGGTGTAGGATGCTTCCAATGGTCTTCTTCCTCTGTGGGAATGAGCTCTTGGCAAAGTGCAGGATTAGGTTTATAGTCACCAGGATGCGGCTGCTAACTCAAGATGATATTTGCAATTAGCTAACCATGGCTGCAGTGCAATCTGCGGGTCCATGGGGCATCGGTACAATAGGCAAGTGGAGATGGACATTCCTGGGCAGGGTGGGAGGGAAGGCTATACTGAGTACTGGCTTGAAATTTTTGGTAGAGATCAGCCAAGAACTCAGACTCTGAATCCAGAAAATCTCTTTCAAACTGGAACTAAAACCATAGGTGAAAGTGCAAGTTAAATTTTACTGTCCTTGGACAGTATAAGAAACATGCCTGACTCAGAAGAAATCTCAATGTTCCTTACAGAGACAGGGAATTCCCTTTCTGATGCAGTTGCAAGAAACAACATAATCTTTTTATATTTACAGTTACAAGAAACAACATAATCTTCCTGTTGTTTTTTGAAGGAAGAATTTTTTTTTTAAATGCAACATTTTCAAAAGCATTTGTGACAATTCCTGTTCAGGGTCCAAGGCATAGTTCTTCTGGTTCTCCTGATGCAATTCACATTTCTTTGTTGTGAACATGCAGAGTTTGTGTAAACCGGCAGTCTTTTTCCCAGCAAGATTACCCTCTCTACCCCAGGCCCTTACGGTTTTCTTTTTCCTTTTGTGATTACAGTAGAAACAGGACACGACTGACAGAGGTGAGATATGTGAAACTTTTGCAAACCTCCACTTTTTTATTAACTCCTTTTTAAAACGGAAAGACCAAAATGGGGCCAGTCAAATCCATCTGGCTCAGTAGCCTTTCTTTGACACTAGCCAGCTGAAGTTGGCTGAGCAACGAACAGAAGAAAACAGGCAAACTCAAATGACCCTTCCTTCGGCAAGGCCATGCAACTGCCAGCAACCAACAGTTCAGAGACTTTTTGAGCCAGGGTTGCATCTGGGCTATTGTTTTTGATGTACATCAATGGACCTATTCTTTGTAAAACTCTGTATTCCTATTTTGAATCCATTTATATCTCTTGGCTTCCACGACATCCTGTGACAAATTACGCTTTGGGTGAAAAAATTACTTCTTTTTTTTTTTAAACACTGTGCCTCATAATTTCAATTAGTGTACCCTCCTGCATGGTAAGAAACAGTGAATAAATTGTGCCTATTGACCTATGGTACCTATTCGCCTTCCNCTTTGTAAAACTCTGTATTCCTATTTTGAATCCATTTATATCTCTTGGCTTCCACGACATCCTGTGACAAATTACGCTTTGGGTGAAAAAATTACTTCTTTTTTTTTTAAACACTGTGCCTCATAATTTCAATTAGTGTACCCTCCTGCATGGTAAGAAACAGTGAATAAATTGTGCCTATTGACCTATGGTACCTATTTGCCTTCCTTATGTCAGTCAACATAGCAGATTCCATACCTCTCATCATCTTTGTCAATCTTTTGTCTGCATCTTTTCCACCTCTACTGTATCCTCTAGAGATGAGGTGAGCAGAACCGCAGTGGAAACAATCTCGGAGGATCTGGTTTCAAATCACATTGTAAGTTTCCCCAAATGCCATGCTAAGCTCCATTTGTTGGAACGGACTAGAGAAAATTCTAAAGTCTGAAGTTTCTGTTTATCTGTTTCTACAGCACACCACTTCCAGGACCATCTCTGGGTTTTGTTTTGGTTTAGTTGTTTTTATTAGGGAGAGCGATTCGTGATTTTGGGGGTTAGCAATACTTTACGTATGTGCTTCCCAGCACTGTCTTTGGTTTCTGGCTCCTCTCTCTTTCTCACACTTATGGCAACACGGTATCCAAGTGAAATCAATCATAAACATAACGTATTCCATTTTTTGGTGTTATGCCACATTAGTCTCTAAGGAAAGCTCTTTTTATTTACAATTTTATAGCATGCTTAAGGTTTTGATCTGAGCCGACACAGCCCATTCAAAGATAAAGACATCAATTAATTAAGTAGTTGTTGAGATCAGAAATCTGACGCCCATATGGTGTCAAATTAGGGCCTGAAAGCAGTTAACTGCCAAGAGAAGAACATGCATCAGTTGCAAGAGATTAAAATGAAGTATCTATTAGTTACTACGAGTTTCTTGATTGACTTCAAAATTATGTTGCTGAACTGATTCTCTGTGTTATTCATCTTCAGTGTCATCACTTGTAAATAAAGACTTGCTTCAAAATTATCAAGTTCCAAGCAAATGCTAAGTATCCTCTAAAAAGCAAGCAAAGGAAACTGATCTGTGAAAAGATGCCACAAAGCATGTGCTATGTTTTTTTTCCATTGCTAGAACTACATAAAACCAGATGTATGCAGGAGAGAAATGTTCCCTGATATAACAATGAGTAATAAAGAGTATATCACAATCATAGGATGCATGACACAATAACGAATTGTGTATTACATGCTCAAAAAAACACAATTAAACCTGTCAATTTCTTTCCAGTGGAAGTTCATTGGCAGAATTGTGATACAACAAAAATTCCACTTCAGGTCTTTCATGCTATTTTCCTGTTTTCATGCACTCACGAATAAGAAAAAGTGCAGATGTTAGAAGTACACACACTGTCTCTCTCTGTATCCAAGGAAATAATTGTTTCAAAATACACAGTTATCCGGTTATCACTGGCTTATTTTTAACATCCTAAAGTCAAAACTACATCTGCTGGGATAACACTGGATCCCGAGTCAGATGTGTCTGTCTCATTTCAGGCATCTTGATGCAGAAGGAAATATTCCTGCTAACTCAAATGGTCACATTCTTTCTTCTCAACCAATGACTTAGTATTATTTTTTATGAGGATATTTATTCTGTTTCTTTAAACACGTAGCAGGAAACCAGGCAGGATGGGGATGGGGAAAGAGTCTACAGCAGCAACCCTACAGTGAGCGGGGAGAGAGAGAGCGAGCGCATGCACACATGCTTTTTTAAGGAAACACTCTTCTCTTTATTTTGATAAATACTCTTGTACAGGTGTTCAGAAAAAAATGGGCCGGAAAGACTCTCACTGTCAAATATGGGGAGCACACTTGGATTTTGTGGGTGCAACGCAAGTGGGGCGTACACTCCTGAATATGAGTCTTCTCTCGCTTACCTAAGACTCAGTCTAAATAATTCTTACCCAAGCTATCTGCATTCTACCTGCCGTATCACCAAATAAAATATAGAGAAAAGCTTATGTGGAGGTTATCAGCAAAATGACAACTTCAGAAAATTTATCTCCTCCTCACTTGTTCTTGTGGAGATCATCTGCATGTGCTGTGTAGGAGAGCTAATAAACAGCTGACTGACGTACCCTGCCTCTGAGACAAAACTGTAGTTTTTTGGTCATTTCCTTAGAGAAAACAGGAACTAAGCTACTTAACGCCAACGAAATTGTCCACTTCTACCATAGGCAGATAAAGAAATCTTCAAAATGCTGATATCAAAGACTAGAACAAATCTAAAGAACTTTGGAGACATTTTGGTCTCCTGCACATGGATAATGATTGATGACACTTTTGTCTAATAGTAAGGTTCATAAGCTGAATCAACAGATTTAAGGAAATCAATATTTCAGGGGAATAACTATCCTGCCACAAGCTTCCCATTGGCTTTCATCCAAAAGGGAAACTGAAACAGACAGTAAGATTATCAGGCACATAATTTTAAAAGTTGGAAGGAAATGTTTTGTTGAAGTTTTCTGGTTTGTTAATGAAAACTATATCTCCTCCCCTCTCCCCTCCCCTCCATTTTTTTCTTATTTAAACCTTTAATGTAAGCCATCACTCTTCTCGTGTAGGGATGCACCCATGGAGTCACCAAATAAGATAGCTATTCTAGGTGCAACGTGGGATGAAACCCTTCTGGTTTGTCTTCATTTTATATTTCCAGGGACATGTCATTTGGGCTGAAGAATGAAAGAAAATGCACAAAAATAATGGTTAAGATGTATTCCAACGTCAGACTGCCCTTAACAAATAAAAGAAAAATCTTGCAAAAAAAGATTTTACAATTTTCGTTCACCAGTGCTTTTCTACCAACAGTGGAAATGTACTGTTTCTCAGTTTAAAAATCAAATTACTCTGATTATAGCTTTTTTTTCTTGTGTGACACCAGTAAAAATAATGTTAATGTTAAGGTGAGTTTGATCACTGACAGTTCAAAACACTGTTCCTGCCTTGTGAAGTATCACAGCTCCTCCATGATCAGTTTAAAGCTGGAGGAAGGTGGCAAAGTCCTCTTATTAAAATTGCGCCACTGACATGAAGAAAGGATGGGGATGAGCTCTTTGCATCTGATGATTCCCCTGCCCAAACCCAAACCCAGCCATCTCCCTCCAATGCTCCTTGGAAACTCCTCTCCTGGTGACAGACCCTCTGAATACACCATCGGGTAGATGATAGATAAACTAAACTGAGTAAAAAAATGCAAATCCAGTGTCTGAATGCTAAATCCCAAGACTGAGTTCTCTCCCCTGCTCCCCCAATCCCTTATTCATCTTCTAATTCCTTTGCACCAGCTGGAGTCATCGCAAAGAGCTGTGATGCCAAGCTCAGGCCCTTGGCAAAGGTGGGCTTTTGGGGGCCACAGAGCAGCCCCACAGCACCGCGGGGAGCACTGAAGCCCTTCGGATGTCTGGGGGAGGCTCTCGCAATTTTGGCTTCTCACAGGTCTTTCTCAGTCCTCTACCAGGATGATTCTGTGCCAAGAGGATCTGGAACAGCTCATGATTGGGAAGGCATCATGGGGCTTCAGATGATGGGAACATCATCTCCTCCTTACCTTTTAAGTTCTCATCTGCTCTTCTTAAAAGGTGCTTTGTAGAATTTCACCCTAACTTTGCCTCTCTTTGAAGACTCATGTAAATTGTTGTTTACCTGAGAGCTGGTTTACTCTGACCAGAATGGGGAAGAAAGCAAAATGTTCACAATACAATGGGAAAACTTCAGGAGACGCTGCGGGCTTTGGTGCATAAATTCACTATTTCTGTATGTAGGTGGTATGACAGAACGATCCACATTATAGAGTCATTTTGGTAAGAAATACCTGTTCTATCCAGATGCTTCTAGATAAATGATACATGAGACAAATAACTTGTCATCCTAGTCAGCATTTAGTAGCGCCAAACATTCCAGAAAGAGTTGTCAAGCTGCAGCCACCTGATTTTACACACAGGCAAATAGCCACCTTACACAGTCTTCTAACAACGTTAACTATCCATTTGTCAAGAGCACAGTGGGTTGTCCTCACGCAGACTTCCCTCTTCTAAAATGTCCCGCTTACTCCCTTATGCCTGTTTTTAATATAACTGTACTTTACAAGGGTCAGCATTTGTACTATCATAGAAATAAATTTTGGCACTGTGCTTGCTGGCAGATTTAGGGGGAATAGTACATGTGTGTTATTTTATTAGCATGAATGTGTTCTGAACGGCACATGCTTTTCTCTTGACAATGTTAAAAATGCTGCTCAAGATGTCTATACCAGATTGACCATGTGGTTTAAGATCCATCTTTGTATACATATTGGCATCCTGCAAATGTGTGGATAGCCTGCAGGAAAAGAGGCAAGCTGGTTTTAATGGTTGGAGAATTATTTACAAATACATGCATTTGCTGCATAAAAATCACCAACACAAAGCATCAGAACCATGGATTATCTTTGCTGGACTCGTAATCATTTACTGGATTCATAGGACAAGAGGGGATTCATTGAGATCTAGTCTAAGACCATCCTCTGTTGGAATTCACTGAGATTTGGATCAGGTTGTAAAAGAAAACAGTAATTTTAGCTTTTCATTATCAGTTGGAGTAGCTATAAGTCCTTGTTCGATGCTGAAGCTGGGATGGACATCAAATCCCCAGAATTACGCAGAGCTTTGCGCAGCCTCAGTGGGGGTCTTTGCCAGTCTGCAGTGAAAGGATTTTGTTATTAAAAATATCGCCTCCTTTAGGTGGAAATGTGTGACAAGTGGAACTTCTCTCTGCATCTGTGCAACGAACCAAAGTCATGAGTGACTTCCACTCTCCTAGAAATCAGGAAATTTTGTCCGCTGTATGTGAACCCAGAGGAACTCTGTTTAAATTTCTGGGAAGACCTAATGGTATGTTTAATCAGGTCCTAAAAGAGTAGGTTGTTCTGAATATGCATGAGATCTTATATCCATACACAAACAAAGAGGATTAATTATGTTTTCCCTTTATATATGACCACAAAGACTGAGGAAAGGTACAGAAAAGCTTCCAGGTTTTTGTCACTGCCCTTGGCTACAGCTAACATAGTCCAAGAACCATCCATTTACCTCTCTGGAGAGAGAATGCTGAAAATCAGAGCATATTTCAGGATCATCTAGCTTGTTTTGACATGCAAAAGTCATAATGGAGAATAAAGCATTCTTGAACTCATAGATACAGGGATTCAAATGAATTTATCCATTTCTAAAGTTAGTTGGCTTTAACATTACCTTTATAAGGGTCCAACCAAAAGCAGGCTCTATAGACCTGGACCCTGTACAAAGAAAAGGAAATTCCCCAATAGAGAAATCTAAAAATTAAACTGAATTGAGGAAGGAATGATAATTCCCATTTTATAGTATTACCACATGCCCACTGCCCACTGGAGCGGCTTAATTTGCACGTCACGTCTCTCTCCACTGATTACAGAAAAAAGCCAGTGTCTGATAACCTTGGGGCTGTGGGCAAATGAATTTCTCATCCACCTCTTTATCCAACTTGCCAAAGCAACAGCAACAACTTAGGTTCAACACCCACAGCCAGGAATCCTAGCAAAGCAGCATCCCGTCCAACTTTGACTGAGAAAAGAAAATAAAAGTAGGAGCATTTTCAGACCCACGACTGATTTTGTCTGAACTCCACTCTTTTGTGGGTATGGACATTTCTCCTTTGTTAGTATTCCAGTTTCTGATATTCAGATAAGTTGGGAAAATCGTGTGTCAATATCTTATGTAGTAAGATGAGATGAGGACATTTAAACCAAGTTTCTTTTAATCATTTTCCACGTGTTTCTTAATTCGCTTGATTTCTTTTTTTTCTGGCTTTGTTCTCCAACACTGGTTCATTCATTTCCTGAAGTTTCACTTCACCTTGTCTGGTTTTTCCGTCTGCAGCATGTTGTTATTTGCATTTGCTGATGAGAATTAGCTTAAAATAATCTGTACCATAATTACTGACTTCAGACTTGTTTCTGTCTGTAGGGAGATGTCCACGACAAAACAAAATAACAACAAAGAGGGAAAACTACCACGTTCTTCCATATTTGGACAGCCCAGATGTTATTTACAGCATTGTTTATGAAGCTTTTTCTTTGCCTTGCTGGCTTTGATCCACACACGTTGTCAGCTTTGAGCACACACGTCCTGTCACATGGTGACTGTGTGCCCCTGACAAGTAAACATGCGGGAATGCAATTTATAAAGACAAGCTAGAGCAGCAATTAGGGAGAAAAAGAGCTACAAACAAGACAAAGGAAATTAGGCAGGAAGATGAGCTAAATCTGGTCAGAATACAGGATATCAAGGCAACAGCCTTGCATGTCATTTATCCTTTAGTCACTAGCAAGTGTCAACATCAGTACGTGATGTCTGTGCTCGTGAAACTTTTATCATTAGTCTGCAAGAGGATTGCTCAGAGGGACTTGTTGCTACAGAATCCCCTGAGTGTGCGATCTTTGAAGGGTGAAGAAGTTCATTATCAGGTTTGGCACTTACTCAGAGTGATGGAGTTCTTCAAGCACATTTGGCACAACGAACAAACAGAAGATTGTAAAATCTCCTTTTCCTATAAAGTTGAAGAGGGAGCAGTTTCCAGTAAGGTTCCACAGAATATGTAGCAAGAGGGAAATATCTGACATGCATTGCATTTTCATGCTAAAGCAAAGTGATGCCACAAAAGACATTCAACAAATGTTTCAGGCAATAAAATTCAGTCATGCGAATATTTGGGTGACAGCAGCAAAAGGTTATGTACCAGGACTTACAGGGCCTGGGAAGGGAGCACAGGCTGTTGCTTATTTCCCTGTTTACAAACAAACCAACCCCAGGCAAATGTTGGGATTTGGCAAGTTCATTCAAGAGACTGTGGGATGAGCAGCTGCATCTTGGGTCTGTTGTGTTAAGAGGTCTCTGCTCTGTAAAAGGTGTGCTTTACT
The DNA here is from genome assembly GCA_013398225.1 of Steatornis caripensis. NCBI lineage: Eukaryota > Metazoa > Chordata > Aves > Caprimulgiformes > Steatornithidae > Steatornis > Steatornis caripensis. The sequence goes on along the minus strand of VZSC01012648.1, from coordinate 92,963 downwards.
ATAAAGGTCGCCGTATCAGCTGGGGGAACTGGTAGTTCATTATCCCTGCATCTGATAGGACAGTATTCTGGTAGGAACCTTTCTTTTAGCTTTACCTGTCCAAGTCTGTACGAGAGGACACTGGAGGAAGCTCCTTCTCTTCTGGGGATTAACTTAGCTCCTTAACTGCTCTTTTCCTTTCAGCCACCTGCCATCTACTTCTCTTCTTATTCGTTCTCCTGACAGTTATTGTCCTCATAGGGCAGATCTTGGTTGTTCAATCCTTTTTTTGACAAACCTTCTCACAGTATATGGGGGGGGTATTTTGCTACTAATCTCACTCAGGAAGGGAAAGGATTGAACTAACTCACATGGGAATTGTGTGTGTAGCTCCAAACGTTCAGTTATTTGCCAGCTGGGTCTTGGAACAAATACTTGCATTGTGCTTGGAGCTTCTATGTAAAAGTACTTGGACTTTCTGTAAGGGCATCGTGGTCTCTATACATGCATAATCAGGGGAGTAAACCAGTAGGTGGTTTATATGATCACTTTGAAATGCCTCTCCAAAGGGTTTCTTGTTTTATGTTTAGCTCATCCACAGGCAATGCTTTCTACTAAATATTCTTTGCTAATATTTAAGAATGCCATGTCTTGCATTTATATTTACCTATGGAAAGGTACCCAACTGTTCAAGCAAAGTGTTAAGATAATCTGAAAGTAAGAATACATCTGAAGTGCTGGATCCAGTCCTGGCCTCCCCATTGCAAGAATGAGTTGGAGCCAGTGCAGCCATGTGCCACAAGGGTGGCTGAGGGATTGGAGGATCTGCTCTATGAGAAGAGGCTGAGAGTGCTGAGAGGGTTCAGCGTGGAAATGAGAAGGCTCAGGCGGATCTGATCAATGTGTATAAACACCTGGTTGGGGAGAGTAAAGAAGAGGGAGCCAGGCTCTTTTCTGTTGCATCCAGTGACAGGACAAGAGACAACAGGAACAAATTAAAATACAGGAAATTCCATTTAAATATAAGGAAAAACATGTTTTACTGTGAGGGTGGTCAAATGCTGGAACAAGCTGCCTAGAGAGGTTTTGGAGCCTCCATTCTTGGAGATACTCAAAGACTGACAGACACAGCCCTGAGCAACCTGCTTTTGTTGATGCTGCTCTGAGCAGGAAGGTTGGCCCAGACCATCTCTAGAGGTGCCTTCCAACCTCAGCTGTTCTGTGATCCTGTAAAGCATACTGTAAATCGGATGCATGTCCAGAGTACATGTCCACATATACGTCCAAAAAATGTTATGTATTCCAAGATTCAGCTACTCAACGAACATGTCATTTGCAGGACAAGTTAGAAACCAAATGGAAACAAGAAAAATGAGAATGACAGAACTGCATACACCTGGAGCCAGTGAGACGTGGAAAGCAGAGCTTTGATTCATTTTCTCCAGCAAACACTGAAGGGAATTTGTGGTAGGTTAAAGAGAGTTCTTCTTTGTATGCTAATATTCCTATCCACATACAGGGCTAAAGAGGATGCTAAGCCAGCAATGTGAAGTGCAGGTCAGTCAGATTGCAGCAGCAGGTAGTCACATCTAGCACAAAAGTGGCTAACCTAGAGCTGATATGCCCGATTTTTCTTTCCTAAGACTTCAAGATCATCAGATGCTTGAGGATGCCACAGAAGCAACTGTTACTACAGCTAAGAAGAAAGGCCGAAATTAGGTACCTTAGAGCAAAGAAACAAAATTAAAAGCCCCAAGCAGGGTGAGGAGGACTGAGATCTGCTGAGGAATGGGTGACTTGATGCATTCAGATGCACTGGGGGGAGCTGCAGGTGGCAAAGGCACCGTGACCTTACACAGCCCATCCACCTTCTCACTAGTAAAGCGGATGGAGAAGGTTTCACTCTCTTCCCAGTTTTTTCCAGAAACCAATTCGTTGGAAGGAACCAGGAATCTGAAGAACTGATTTGAAAATGAGAGCAGAACGAGCTTACACTTGTTTTCAGCTGATTTATAATAAGACAGCAGGATGACCCAAGAATGAGGCAGGCATTTCCTTCCCACTAGTAACAAATGTCTTGGGATCAGGTCCCTCCTGAAAGTGATGGCAGCACTTGCCAGTACAGATCTGGAGGGCTATGGCAAAGGCAAAACAAAACCTTAAGCCACGGCAGTTTTAATGCCTCAGGCAAGTCCAGAACCAGGTCTGGGCTCTCACATAGCTGAAAATAGGATTCAGAGTCTCAGGGGCCATCACACTTTCAAGACCATGGTATATGGATTTCGTATTGCTAGAGAGCTATATCTTAAGACAGAGCTGTAATATGTGTGATCACTTAATTCCTTTAGACTGTTCACCTTCCCCATCACTTTCCACCCCCTTTTTTGTTGTCCTTTTCACTTAAAACAGAAAAAAATACCTACTGATTGCACAATCAGCAAAGTTTCTTTCCACCATTCTTCAGAGAACTGATTTATTTGTACGTTAATATTCTTACCCGTATACAAAAATGTGCACCATAAATAGTTTTATAAGGGAAAACCAGCCAACTGGAAATCCTTCCTTTATTTTAAAGATAATAGCTCCATTTGTTTATTGCTTCTGCTGTTGATTTTTTCCATGCAGAACAGCAAATCTGCTCTCAGTTAGGGGAGCGCAACCCCTCTGCGGCCAGAGTTCAGTATGTATCCCAGGGTATCTTTCTATGGAGAAACACCCTGCCTACTTCAATGAAGCTGCTCACAATTAACGCTTCTGGATGCGGAGATCAAAGTAACATAGCCCTTTATTGATTGCCTTGGGGCTAAATTCAGATGGCCGAAATTCCATGTCCCCGGCGCTTGCTCTGCAGTGAGAGTTTCTGCGACTGGAGGGGAGCTTGGGGCAGGCAGCCGGTGGGAAACGCTGTCCACGGGGGCTCTGGTGGAACATGCGAGGATCTCTCGGATAAAGACAGAGGTCAGCTACTACTGTGTGAACCAGCCTGGTTTTGATTCATCTGGACAATCAAGGGAGAAAGATTTTATTTTCTTCCAGCAAGTGGTATTTATAAAATTTTCTTCCTTAAATCTAATTTTTTTTTTTTTAGAAACGTCTTCCTTTTTCCATATGTTTGCAAACCAGGGTGGAGCAGATGTCCAGAGAGATCAGCATCAGCAAGTTTTTTCTTTTAATAATTACGTTTGACAACCGTTAAAACACGGAGTGTAGTGAAATCACCACTACCCATTTATTACGGTAAGCTACTCACATTTTTTCAGTGGTTTGAGGGAAATGCTTCAAACATCCATAAAAATCGGTTGCAACAGGACACACACTAAACCCAACACGACGAGCATAGTCAGTACATAGTATGCTTCTGCACCGGAAATGAGTGCAAAAGAGCCATGGCACTAATGGCTTCATTATTGCCTTGGCAGTTGTCAGGATGACACCAAAGCATCAGACAAACTGAATCTTTCTCCCCATATGGGCTAAGCTCTCTCTCACTTTCCTGGGCAGGTCATCATTTTTCTCATAGGGTTTTTATATGTATGTTTTTATAGATTTGCACTAAAGGATTGCCTGGTGGCCTAAGCTGTTGTTCCCAAGGTGTCCTATACTGGACTGTAGCACCCTGAATCGTTTTTCAAATGTGTTTTTTGTTTTGAGTAGGATATTCAGAGAGAATCAGCTCCCACATCTCAGCAAGGAAGCTCTGGGATGCATTCAGGGCTGTGGGCCTGGAAAAAGGAAGGGTGCTAGAGAGATCTTATCCCTCTGCCTTGCAAATCTTCTGAAAAGGAGTGTTTCACTGAAAATATGTGATTTAATTGGCAAAACCAGCATTTTAGAAAAGCAGGTCTTAGCATAGGTCTAGTTCTTGCCAGTCTTTCTCCTGAGTCCTCGTGCTGTCTCGGCCTCCCTCCACTGCCGTGCACCGTAGGCATCACCGGGACATAAGTCTCGAGTATCAAAGGCTCAGACTTTTCCAGAAAAATATTGCTTAGCTGGAGCCAGTCATTACAGCTTCCTCCTCGTTACGTAGTTTAAAGGAATGAGATCAAACAGTCAAAAGTCTGACTGCTCAAATACAAGATCCAGGAGCATATTTAAATAACGTGCAGCAAGAAAGCAATTGTCAAGAGTTTAATATGATTCAGCATGGTCTTGATTTTCCTCACAAAACACTCTCCTTAAATGATGGAGTGGTTAAACAGGATTTTTTTCCTCAGCATGTGGACACAAGGATAAAGTGCCAGGTGATTACAGCAAACTATTCATTCAGTTGATTTAGTGAAGGACATTCATTCTTTTCTTCATAGCTTACTTGATGTAACTTTCACACAATTTAAAGCTGAACTCCTAAAATACCAAAGCAAGTTGCTTCATGTACCTTCCAAACGGTTTTCTTCTGAGAAGGTGCTGACCAGAGGTACATGCCTATCAAAAAGTAAAGTCACTCAGTTAGGACAAGGTCCCTTCTCCAAAGATCAGATGCTTATTCAGACCTGAGCCACATAAGCCAGACTGCTTAGGCATAGGAGCGTTATAGCCTTAGGGTCAGAAAACAAACGAAAGTTAACATAGACCTGGCCAAAAGGGGACAGTAAATCAATTATTAATACATCCCTCATACAAAGCTTCAGGCTTTCCTGAAGTCTGGGGTTTCCGTATTTCCTCTGGGGATTTTTTAGCAGCTGGATGAGTGGGATAACTTGGCTTAAGGATGCTTTTCCTGTACTGACTCCTATGTTTGCAATCAAAAGGGACTCAAGATCACAAAGAGCGTTCCGGTCTGAAGAACAATGATCTCCCCCAGGTATCAAGAAATACGATATATTCAATGGGCCACATTCACCGCTATGCTTGGGATGCTTTGCATCGTCTTGGTGATACAAAACAGTCATAAACCTGGACAGTCTGTGGAGCTGTATAAAGCAGCCAGAACAGGTCTGATCCACAGTCATCAGCATTATGGATCGCATGTACTGGAAGTCCCTAAAGAACTATTCTTTTCTATAGCTCTCTGGACCTTAGTGAAACACTGCCTGATACCAAGCTTTTATCATTGTAATCACAGAAATCACTACAAAATGGAATATCTTTGAGCCAAGTTACTCAGTTGATCCAGCTGTTGTGAAATTCCCCAGAGGAAATGAGGGACGACTCATTCAACATAAAAAACAAAACTTAAAATTAAAACAAAAAATTAAAAAAACCCAACAACCCCCCCCCAAAACTCCACGCTTTAGAAGAGAGGCTGCAGCAGAGTGAGGGATGCTGCACTGCCAGGATGGGATGAGGCTGCAGAAGCTGGCGCACAACCAAAATCAGAGACTGCTGCTTCCTGACGGCTGGTTCAGGCAGAAGTCACCGAGCGGGTGAGCGGAGCAGTCAGCGGAGGCACAACGGCCTATCAGCCTTCGAGATCTTTGCCACTAGCTGGGCTAGGTCAGAAGAGAGCCTTGCAAATGTGCTACCTATTCCCTGGAGGCTCTTGTGGTTCGGGCTCTAATCCACTGTACTACTGTCTGCCAAAGAAACTTCCTTGGATTATGTTAGGTATTGGAAGAGATTACACACACACAGACCCTGTTTTCTAAACCCCTAAACCACATCACGCAGCTTAGCGCAGGAGCACTTCACCTCCGTCTACACTAACTAATAAAACTGCAAATGCTCCCAGGCACTGGAAATTGAACCTCTGTTAAACTGTTTGAACGGCCACTGCTTTACGGTGTTGGCTCATGCCAAATCGTTCCTGAGCACAGTTTGAAATTTACTGGGGCTAGAGACCACGGCCGATGGCCAGTTTGCGTGCAGCTGTCCCACTCTGGAGGCAAGTGGACTCGGGCCTCACTGTGCTGGTGGCCTCCCTGGCAGACAGCAGTCCACGTCACCCTTAATTTGTTGGTAACGACTTACCTGCTGGGACTCCTTCAGCTGTACTGGGCACTGGGCATGCAAGAGACTGCCCATAATTCTGGTTTTAAAAGATTACTGCGTCTGTAGGAAGGAAATGTGTTGCTCGTTAGCCTATTCAAAGTCATCTTTAGCAGAAGATTTATGTATGGAAGAATGGGTTTACTTGAAGCCTATACTTTTGGAATAATGAAATGAAGTCTCAAAACCTAAACCAAAATCACATTATTAAGACTAAACTTAACAGTAAGAAATTTCCACAGCTTTCCCAGTCCCCTAGATAGCTTGCTAGGAAGACCACGCAGCTGCTACAACCAACCTCATGTAGGCTGCAAGCATCCTTTCTTGTTTTTACTGTTCTGGACACCTCCTGAAGCCACCCTGAACAGTTACTTACAGTGCTCTTTTCCCACCGCAACGCGGAATGACCTACTTCTTCTTCCCCTTTCCTGTTTACCTGCCTCATTCCCAGTGATTGGATGCTGAGACATTGCACGGCAACGTGGGGAACGAAGTCATTTCCGCTTTTCAGCCCTTCAGTCTCTGAAGTAATTTCCTTCCCCCACCCACTCAGCATTTCTCAATATTTCTGTAGTATACGCTGCTTACCACTTTCTTGGCTTTATTCTGCTTTCTCCTCTTGCAGCCAAATAAAGACATACTGGTAAAATATTACACACCAGATCATGAGAAATATGACTTTAGTAAGAATGCTGTGTATGTAAAAATTATTCTTCCTCTGAGACTAGGATATAAAGAGAAAACACAGTGTAACAGTGGGTACCTGCATTACTAGTGGAAAAGGATGGTAAAGTAACCTCAGCTGGTTTAAAATTGTAACAGAAAGCTGGCCACCTAGGAGTTTTAGGAGCTGTATCTTGTGTAATATCACCCATAAGGAGTAGCATCACCATACCAAAACTTCTCCTTTCATTCATGGCAGGCATCAATCAATCAACAGCAAAGATTAACTAAAAAACTGAATCAAGTAAACATGCCTTACATACTGCCAGGAACCCTGTCCCACAGAAGCCAGGGCAGATTTCCAATGGGAGTAAATTTCAGAGCTAGGGAACCTGGGGTAGACCAGTCCTGGCACTGGCGTTCATCCCTAAGTAAGGGATAGCGAGACATTTCTACGTGGTCCACGCTATCTCAAGAACCTACAGATAAGCTGTGGTGATCCATCCTGTTGTGAGACCCCACAGCACCGAAGCATCCTGCAACTATGACCGACTGCAACCGGAGACAAATCGAAGTGTTGCTCAGGTGTATTTCGATCACAGTGGACTGTTTCAGGTACTACATTCCCCCTCAGGCATGTCATCCACATGTATTTCAGTTTTGGGACATACTGGAAAAATTATACATAGGGCCAAGAATTCACACAGTGTCTGTGCCCAGGACCAGTAGTGCAAGATATGCCTGAGTGTATGTCTTGCTGCCTGAATGACTTCACTTGGGAATTTAGGAATCCCATTTCAAACAAAAATACATAGCTGGAACTAATTTAAACCGCAAGGGAATAAAGCAAAGAAATAAAATCAAACTAATAAATCAAGATTACAGCTCTCTCAAAAAGATATGTTCTAGTTCAGCCACAGGTTATGAGACTTGATGCAGGAATTACTGGAGGTAACTCTATAGCCTGTGATTGCTGTTGATCATATGAAATGATCCCGTTAGCCTCTTCTGTCTTAAGTGTCTGTGAGCTTTGCGAATAGACCTGTGTGAAGGATGACAAGGTCTCTTCTTGCCCCACGGTGCCTGCTGGCTACCGATTACGCTTGGGGTGCAGGCAGTGAAACCACAGGTAGAGAGAGGAGCATCCCACTTGACAAAAGCAACTTCTGTGGCCACAGCTGGAGTCCACAGCCCAGGAATCACACTCTACAAGAGTATTTGCATTTCCAGCTGTAAACTGTCTCCTATTGAGAAAGAATTTACTGGAAAATGAGTGCTGCAGAATACACTCTTTAAATTACCAGGAAAAATAAATGTAAAATTTAGGTTATAATGTTAAGAAGGGATATTGGTGGGGAGGGGTGAAGTGTGGTTTCCTCAGTTCACTTTATAAGCCCTAACTCATTGATGCTGTATATATCCCTACCACATAATCCCTGTATTTTCCAGGGGAAGGGGTTTGGAATTTTCAGTAAAACATTGCATGTGATGTTCTGCCATTGCTACACTTTAAAAACAGCAAAAGACCACTGAGAAGACCAATGCCCTTTTTTAGTTAATGACAAGCAAATATGTAGTCCAGAGAAAAACCCATTCTTTTTGGTTTTGCAGTCAGTGTGACTTTTCATGGGAACATCTATTCTGAGTATGTTCGCAGCTTTGCTACCACCAAAGATAATAACAATTTTTTAATTACTCCAACCAAAGCAGTGTGGCCATTTTTCATGTACACGATTTTTGAGCTGTCACAACAGAATTCAACAGAAGTTGAAAACATAATACATTTTCTGTTCATATATGAATACTTTGCTGTGAAAGCAAGTTATACCCACGTCTCAACCCACAGTAACTGCCTGTAATTCAAAACAACGATTCAGCATTGGGTACGTGAAATTGTTAACATTTTAACAACTTTTATTCAACAAAACTTTTGGCACTTCTGTCTCAGACACTTTTTGTGCAGAGCAAAAGTTCAACCAAGTTTTTCAAAAGAAAAAAAAACCCCAAGGCTTTTCGATTCACGCTTAAATGCTTGAAGAGCAGTTTAAAGGCTATCAACTAAAAGGCTTTGCATTTCAAGCCCACTTGGATTTCTCTGAGGATGTTTTCTAGAACTGCGTGCGCAAATGCAGTGTGAGAGGGAAGTTCCAAAGGCTGTTTCCTATTTCTTTCTCAGCTGGACGGCCATCGTTCCTATACCTACCCTCCCAGGAGGGCTTGCGTCTCTGTGCACGGTCCGTCCAGATTTATCGCAAAGGATTTTCCCATCCATATCTGACTCCGTATTATTTTGGGACAGGCTGTCCTCCTGCGGGGTGACAGCAGGGTTGCAGCAGACTTGGGTTATACAGGCTGGGCTGTAGTATGCTTGTAGACAGGCAGACAGATGGTCTGTGATGATCCGACCCCAGCTGTAGGATCCCATGACTCACAGCTGCCCTTGGGGAAGGCTGCAGGGAGTTTCCTCTCGTCACCTTCCTGGAAAACTCGAAGGAGCGAGCCCAGTGCCAGCTGCTCCTGAGCTGCCAGGTAAGAATTACTGTCTCCAGACAACTGGTGAGATGGTCTCAGAATGGGAGCTCCGTCTCCCTTCCCGGAGGGTTTCATGCCCGTGGGTTTGTGTCACTCACTGAAGCAAGGGGTCGGGGACTCCCTGGGAACAGCCTGGCCCGGCACCTCTGCAGCCTCTGCGGATAAAATTTCCTGGCCTGCCAGCAGCCTCAGCGGAGCTGGCTCTCCACACTTAGCTCCCAAAAAAGGGGAAAAAGGGAGACCATCAGCATTTGTCCTGGCGCCAGGTTTCTGCTTGCACAACTGAGAATGGTATCGACCCTTTTAGCCCTGCAGTGGAAGCTGATGTCTGGATAGGCAGCTGGCTATGTAGATCAGTGGTTTTCAAGCTCCACCAGTGTGGTCACCCTCAAGTCTCCCAGTGGAAGCACAGGCTCTTGGGTGGCCAACTTAAACCAAATACTTTTTTCTTAGTATCTCGGTTGTCCAAGAACCTGCAAAAAAGGACCATGGATCAGAGATTTAAAAACCAGGGAGATGGAGAACACCCAAACTAAATCTCTAGGAGGTATTACAGCCACATTTTCAAATAAAAATGTTTCATTTTGTAGTTTTATGATAGCCATAATAATAATAATAATAATATCCATAATAATCCATTTTTATGGATTATTACAAAAAATGTAATCTGGGTATTGTGGAAAGAAAGATGACCTCAGACAGACTTGGATTAATTTTGTTTTACGTTGATAACAAAAATTCCTCTTCCCTCTTCTTTTTACACACTCTTTTGGGAAGTATTTATTTATTTATTTTAATCAAAGGCAAAAGATGCCTTTCAAAGTGATAAATTAAATCCAAGTATTCTCTGAGAAATGTGCCAGGAAAAAAAGTCTAATTTTGGTGCTTTTGTTTTAGTTCTCTTTTGTGTTGTCCTTTTCCAAAAGAAAATGCCCACTTTTCAGCCAGATCGGCAAAGGAGACGGAATCGAGGGTTTCTGCACCAACTTTTGGGTTAGCACAAAACAGGAAATATTTTCACAAGGAATTTTAGTTGCCAGGGTACCCGGTAGTGTCTACGTGTATTCAAGGTGTAAGATGGAACAGGGAAGATCCAAAGTTGTTAAGCAGGTGGTGGTGATACTAAAAGAAGAAACACTAGATACAAAATAAGGTAATTCTTAACTAATAAACAAAGCTAAACTGAGATGCAGTAACGACTGACATTGTTGTTCCTCATTATTAAAGGTCTATGCAGGCTTACAAAGTACAGAGCTTGCAAGACAAAAAGAGTTATTTTTAAACAAAGTTAGAAAATCCGGGGATGAGTGTTAAATTATAAATGTGTGGGTTGATTCACTACCCTGACTCTAAATGTGGTGACTGCAACACCTCATTTTCTAAGTGGAGTTACTACAAATTGAAATTATGCTGTCATAGTATAGTGTATGGATTTTTAAAAAGCATTTAAAAATTCATCATGAAATCTAGTACTCTGCAGCCTGCTTTTTGGGCACAAAAGGAAAACATTAAGGTTGAAGGTTATTTTTATCTTCTCGTCAACAAGTTTTATTCCTGGGAAAAAATAACGCTTTTCTCTCTGAAATAACTCAGTGAATATTTTTGTGTAAAAATGGAATATTGAGATTCAGTGCTCGGGGGAACAATGCTACTAAGAACAATTACAATTTCCCAGTTCAATGCTTTGGAAAACAAATAATTTTCTACATTTCCTTCTTATTAGATACCTTAGATTTATTTTAATCCTTGAAATACTTGAAGCAAAAACTAGCTGTTGTCAGTACTACATTTCCTTCCCTGAAGTACTGACCAGGGAAGACAGCAAAAAGGTTATTATATCTGATGAAAAATATAATTTAATAAATATTTACTATCAAAGATCCTCCCTCCCTTTTCAGATTCTTGTCCTTATGTTTGTCTACGCTTCTAGGAAGACAGATTACAGCCAAACCTTTTGATTAGAATTCTGTTAGAAAAATTGTAATCTGGGTATCGTGGAAGGAAAGATGATCTCAGACAGACTTGGATTAATTTTCTTTTACATTGTTAGCCAAATTTCCTCTTCCCTCTTCTTTTTACACACTTTTTTGGGAAGTTTGGTTTTTTTTGAACGAGAACTGTTAATTATAGGGTGAAAGATTATTTCCATCCAACTCATGTTCCGTATGAGGAATCTGCATTTGTTTCCTGTGAGCAAGTATGGATTTTCCACTTATATCTAATCAGACTCTGAACATAACGGCACCGTGTCAGCAGCTTTGCAAGAGATCACATGTTTTTTCCAAGATCTGGTGATGGAAAGTCTGGAAAGCAATATTTCATGTCTCTCAGAAGGCTGTTTATTCTCAAAAATACTCATTTATTTAGCCTCATGGCAATAACCCATTCCTAATTTGAAGAACGTTTGTCCAGGAGGTAAAGCACTGAGCTGTAATGAATCATTTGTTTCTTTTATGGGGATTAAGTGCATTACTAAGCAAAGAATAAGTTGCATAATTTTTTTTTTAAGCAAAAAGAAGAAAGTGACAAAGGAATGAGCAATATTTTTTTTTTCATTTTGTTTGTTTTTGAATTTCCTTTTTTTTAGAGACTCCATTTCAGGCACTGCCAGTACTACCAGCAGAGCCCGCTATGGGACCACTCAAATTTGGAGGAGAAAGGTGGACCTTCACAGCCAGGTTTCTAAAGTTTCTCTGTTTTCATAGATGACCGGAATTACAGTGCACAAAGAGCCACCATCCATGAGGCCCAGGTACGTACTTAATCACGGGAGAGGAGACACCGAGTTTCACCCAGCGGATGGTATCCTGAGCAGATCAGCGATAATCTCAGACGTAGCACCAGGTCCACCCAGGCTCGTCCTTCCTGACTTTTTGCAATGACATTTGCCTAAGTATAGAGTTAACGAAACTTCTCAGCTGGTCTAGGAGACCAGGCGTCAGATGGGTGTAATGTATTCAGCAGCGAAGGGACAAGGAGTATTTAGGTTGATTGTTAAGCAACAACACTACATGCTGTGGGCAAGAAGGACACAATGCCAGCTCTGGAAATTTCGCAACAGTTGGGTTTTTTTCAAGACTTTGTAATTGAGGCTTGCGGGGTTAATAAACAACAACCACCACCAAAAGTAACACTGATGACAGGAGAGAAGAAAAGGACAAGAAGAACATTTTGGACTGCTTACAGTTGTTATTCTGTTAATACTCCAGTAAGAAAGTGAGAGGTCTTTTGTGTCTTTTTTAGTCCAACAGCACGTCTCTAAATAAATCCCAGAGGGGACACGTCCTTGAATGCCAAGATGAAAGCGGAGGCTAAAGCAGGCAGAGGAAAAGGTGGTTTTGGCTAAACCCAAGCAGCTGTGTTTTGCATGTCCAAAACCAAAACCACACTTTGTCTTTGTCCGTTAGGTATCACTGAGTTAGGAGCGGCGGTGCGCAGGACGGGGCTGTGCACGGCGTGGTGCAGCCCTGCACAAGGGACCTGAGGAAGGACACAACCCTGCCACGTAGCAGAGGGGAGAGTGAGTGAGGGAAAGCACGAATTCAGAGCTGGGAGCTAGGCAGAGTCACAGGAAAGAGAGGCCATGGCAGAAGAGCAGTTCCTGCTGCTCCTGATGAGCAGTGCCCAGAGTGCACCTGGGGCGGTGTAGGTTAAAGTTAAATTAGCAATTTTCTCAGACCCTGGTCTACAGCTGTGGAGCCCATCTCCTAGCTAAGGATGCACAGTGCTACTTCAAAAGATTTATCTCTGAGGCAGATGGACACTTTAATTACCTCCATGCAGGGTCCACCAATGAACCTCTTGCCTTATCTCAAGACTGAAGGAAAACCAAGAGAAAGTCTCCCGTGCTCACCGCTAGCTGTGGCAGCTGCAGCAATAAATACGTGCTGAGGCAAACCTACCCCAGCCAGGCTCACACATGCACAAATAGCAGCCTGGGCTGTGGTTGCTCAATATCCCAACTGAGTGTCTAATTACTTCACGAGCTAATTCGGAGTATGTAGGCACTGCCTATGCAGCCTAGTAAAAATAGGTCTTGTGCGTTCAAAACCAGGTCAAACAGAAAGCAATGCAAAAGAAATGGTCTGTAGAAGGGCGAGTGACACGTGTCTAAGGCTCTGCTATTTGCTCATGGGTAGCCACTCTCATGAGGACACAGCATCACTAAAACTGGATGTGCAAACCCTCAAGGAATGGGGGAACTGGGCATTAGTGTTCAAGAAGCTGAACTTAAAAAATCAGAGAGGTGCCAAACTTAGATATTGCCCTATGCTCCTGACAAATCCCCTTCTAAACAACGCTGAAAGTCCAGCCAGACAAGGCTTTTGTGTACGTGAAATGTTTCTCACTGCTATACAGAAAGCGCACACCAGCGCCAGACAGTAGAATTATACTGTCCTTTGTCCAAAAGCTGGAGTCATGGCCGCAGGAGGGATCCATATGCTGAAGTTTACTGTGCGGAAGTCGAATGATAAATTAAAACAAGTTCCTTGGGCCACTGGAAAATCAAATATTCTTTCCCCTTAGAAGTAACTGCTCGTCCTTGTCTAGGCTACTCGGAGCTGCCTCTGGAAGACATGGGCAGCACGGCACAACCCCGGAGAGGCTCCTCAAAACGGGAGGCAGGAGGGAAATAGAGGAAGAGGGATTATTTGAGAGGAGGCAACTCAGAGTACACCTTTCTCAGCGTGCCCAGTTCATGGCTGCTGAATGACAGGGGAAGAATGATGGTGGCATTATTTTGGGTTTTTAAGGTAAATTGCTGTGTTGGCCGATATGCATGAAAGTAGCACATATTGGAATATTACTACTATAACAGAACTTTAATATGCTGCATGTGCTGTGTCGGTCTAATATTTTACAGGAGTCTGTCTAATGTTTTACAGGGCTGTACAAATCTCTGCAAATTAACTGTAAGAGACTAACTAAATGCTTCTGTGGTTGCAAATTGAACTTTTTGGAATTTTTGCTTTGCAGGAAATGTGACTTTTTATTCCACCCAAGACCAAATACAAAAATTCAATTCTGAAATATATCTTTCCCACAAATCCTTAGGGGTTTCAGTTCAACAGAGAAGCTATGGGGAAGATTCACCATTGTAAGATTTTGCAATTATTTGCAGTTTGAAGCTGTCCCAAAATAGCAGGTCATCTGAGAGTTGGACTATTTATGTCCTGGATTTAGACACACTTCCACCGACTTGTCTTTTATCAGCCTTTGCATTATTGTTTTTTACTTTCCTGGTAATAGATTGCCTTGGGTTCATTTAAACCAAAGACCTGGCTGACACTGTAAATGTATCTTGGGAGCTACAGTTCTGACAGGATTACAACGTTATGACATAGTCCAAGAGATAGGAAGACAATACATTAGTAGGTAAACGCTTGTTTAACATGATGTCGCGTACAACTGTGTGCTACAATTTTAGATCATAATTCACTGCTTTTACTTCTATCTGATGAGCATAAGGGTGAATGCTTCTGTTGTTCAAGACCACAGCCTTTTATCTAAACCTCTGCATCTTTCCAAAGTAATTTCTTTTTCTGGTTAAAGCTTGCTTTCCTTCTCAGCTCTTCTGATCAGAAGCTAGATAAATACCCCTTGCCTATGGTCTGGAGGTGACGCCACAGCTCAGATAATTTGGGTAAAGTGTGTCCTGCAGCAAGACCTGCTTGTTCCCCATTGACTCACTCCTCATTACACACACACACTCACACACATTTGCTTTTTTTAGTGAAAAGGACTCGTGCGGCACGTGGAGAGGAGGGTAGGAAGGGAAAGCAAGCAGCATGGCTGCAGTGGCCCAAGCACAAGGACCGCATAGGGGAAGGCTAAAGCTCCTGTCTTGTCCTCCTTTCTTTCTCTCCTGATGAAAGGGCACTCAGTCGTTGGAACTATTTTCTGGCAATACGTCACCACCACTTTTGCTCCACAGAAGACAATATTACCACTAGTCTGTATTTTCCACTCTTCCGTGTTTTGTTTTAATGGCTGGTGTGTTTCTTGTGAGCTCTGGGAGTCCCTCCGACGCCAGTGGGTTCCCTTGACGTGCTCCGTGGGGTGCCCAAGACTCCCCTGCCACTGAGCATGGCAAAGCTATGCCAACATGCGCGTCCTGGGGGAGGAGGAAAGGAATGGAAAAAATCTCCAGAGCAGCTGCACAGGATGGCTGTAAACAGGAGACATTTCTGTTTCCTCTTGCCCACCGAATGTAGCACCGGGAGAAGCGTGCTCCTTGCTGGAGCGTGGCCCTGCCTTGCCAGAACGGATACTCATTTGGCATTGCAAAACCCAGAAGAGGTTATCCGGTCAAGGTGGCTGTGTCTGGAGCAGTCTAAACAAATTCTTTATTTCTGGGAATTATCACTCCGTTGGTCAGAATACTGGTCGTGTGGCTGCTGGCATACCAGCTCTACAAACAGAGAAAAAAGTGTCAGGACTATTTTAATAAAGGATTCCAATGGGAGTCAAAAGCATGTTGATGATTTCTTTCATGTGTTAATGCCATTAGCTACCTCAGGCATTAAGCGTGGGGAGTACCAGTAACTGACAGTGCACTGAGTGGGGAATGAATCATTTTATTTTTTTTTAAGTAACTTTGTTGTTCTCATGAAATTTGGCCTCAGCAACGTTGTCAGGTTTCAATTAGTGTTGGTAACTCTGGTTCAGAAAAAAATAATAATAATAAACTTGATCCATGATGTGTTACTAGAAATTTGACAAAGAGTGCCTTCCAGCCCCTTTTAAAGTGGTCTGCGTCATGAAGGGCATTAAGAAAAAACAGGCCCGTGGCAAGGGACTGCTGTGGTGTCCTGCTTTTTCGTGGAGGATGTAAGTAGAGAAAGTTCCCTTGCATTTCTCCGTGGCCGGCCCATACGACCGGTAGGCATCTCTTAGGTCAACATGCATCAGTTTTGTACAAATGAAACTTTTGTGCCACTTTGTTAACAAAGACAGTTGAGAATAGTCAGATTCATAGCGTAAAGCACATCACAGCTGGAGACGGGGACTTTCGAAAGCAAGAGGAACAAATACATGAGCAGCTTTGCAACCAGAGCAAGTTTTGTGCTGAACCTGGCCGACTGTGTAATACTTTTCGTTTTGAAATGCAGACCAGAAATGAGACTCAAGGGCTTTGGAGAATGAAGGCTAAGAGCCCAAAGGTTACACTCTCTGATCTAAAAGTAAGATCTTCAAAACCCCACTTAATGGTATACCCCCACCTGCAACTTTCCCGTGTCTGAAGGTCCAGATCCAGAGCAAGCGAAGTCAGTCCTAGCAAGGACCTACAAGTCTCCTACCCCGGCTGCGCGTTTCTGCTCCCTCCCCACCACAAGCCCAGCCAGGGAGTCAAGCTGGCTGGAAATCCACTGTTTTTCTCTGTAGGGTTAGTCTTTACCTAGTTCAGCCCTGAGACCTGGCTCCCTGCCCAGACGAGCTAAGGAAGGGTAAAACGGCAGCAGCGCTGACTAAGCTTGGCTTTGGCTTCCAGGGAACTGATCTTTTCCCTCCGCCAGAAACACAGCAGCCGTCATGGCCTTGAGCTCTGCGTTGCCTAATTTGTTTTGCTGAGCAGATCTAGAAGTATCAATCAGTTCCACAGAGAGTGGAAAGCGTTTCAAGAGTTAGTATGAAATCTCCTCGAATAAATCTTAATGGGCAGACGCCTGTCCCTCGGTAAGGACCTAATTACCGAGCCATTTAGTAAACAAAGGAGTAATGCTATTAGCTAGGCATGCAGAGCTGACCCTCTTTAATCTCTGTGAAGAGTCTGGGGAGTTGTATCAGAGCTTTAGAGACTGCAGGGCAGCATACACCTAAAAATAAGTGAAACACAGAGTTTTTGAAGGTCAAACCCAAAGTGTCTAAGTTTTGTATGAGAGGGACAAAGGCAACAGTACCACAGATGGCGCTCATGCAGAGCAGGCCGTGTGCTTAAGTCAGACGAGCCTGGAGGAACCTTCCCAGGAAGTTGGAGGGTATTTTATTGTTACTCCTGGGCGTCTCTGCTGAGGCTGCCAGTGGGTGTACCAATTAATTTCAATGCTGAGTGAATTTTAGCAAGTGGCTACCTAAGCAGTCGGCAGTGACCACCAAATAACTTGATGTATTTCTTCCACTACAGGTGTGAATGTACAAGCTATCAATTAAATGAAACTAATTTTTTATCACAAAAAACTGATGTGAACAACACACACATGGTCACACACACACACACACACAGACACATATGCATCTTATATTTTTTTTTTTTCTGAACAATGAACTGCAATAAAGTCTCCTGAAAAATGCCATTACCTCTGATGGAATTGCCGTTAGAGGTGATGATGAAACTTTGAGGACTGGGTATGCGAATACAACACATCTCTGAAGGAGTTAAGAGCACTTTATGTCACTGACTGACGGTCACAAATTCACCTTTACTGTGTGCTGAGTCGCCATTTCACTAGTGAGTTCTCAGCCGATCTAGGAAGAAGAGCAGGAGAGCTCATCAGAAGCATTAAAAAGGCCTTAATATGCACGAGGAGTGGAAGGGGCGAAATGGACGACTGGACCTGTTTGACCTGGTACGACAATGAGTTGTGCCTTAGAATTACTAAATCTTGTTCCCACTCCTCCTCACTTCTCACTCATGTCTAGACCAAACACTGAATTTGAGATACTTTTACCACAGCATCTGGTTGCTTGGGAACTTCACTGGCCATCTTGATCACTCCGACTTTTTATGTCTGAGATGTGGTCACTGGATCAGCTGCTGCAGCTCTCAGTTGCTTTGCTCATCCGCATTGTGCTTTCTCTTGACTCATAAAAATGCTGGCTCATTAAGCAAGCTTCTGATGGTTTGACTCTGGTGTCTACCCATTGCATACATATGTTTAAATCCGTTTTCATCTGCATTCACATCCAACTAGTGCACAGCATTCGCTTTGTAGTTCTGGCACAATAGCCACAAACCCTCTGATGCATTATGAAATCATATGTTTGTAGCCCTTTCTTTTCCTTGATGAATTACAGCATAATCAGACATCTCTCAGACTCAAAAAACACCAAAACGCAAAGATGCTAAATGCTTAGAAGTCAGGACACATTTCACCTGAAATAAAATCCCATGACTGGCAGTGTTGGCATAAGTGGTTTGTGGTTATCTGTTTCAAACACGCACACACACACGCACACACACACAAACTGATATGATTCACTTTGAACACTCAGTCTTTTTTTTCTTCTTACAGAAAACAATTCTGTTTGACTTCAGATTGATGAACGAAGGAACTGAGCTATCGAAAGGGGGAGGAATGAATGGCTGTAATCGGACTAGAAACACCAGGATTTTAATATTATAGGTTAGCTAATGATCAGCAACTAGTAGAGCAGGAAAAGATCCAAAAAATCAAATCAGGTTCACCCTTCCCTTGATGTATCAGCTTTTAAAACTGATTTATACAAAGGTACCTTTTGAATGTTAGCACTTTTCTTTCTGCCTCTATTCGTAGCCATGCCAGTACGAAGAAGAGCTTGGGACTCCCAGGACAAGAGGAAATTATCTGCTCACTGCCAGATAGCTGAGGGCGTAAGGGGGAAGCAAAAGGAGGGGCCGCTCTGCCGTAAAAGTTTCTTCTCAAGAAAAAAACCCAGAGAGGATAAACCATCAAAATTTTCTTCTTATCTAGAAAGACGATCATTGGGAAACTCATGAGACCAAGGTGGTCAGGGGGACCCTGCCAGCACGCACGCTTCAGAGGAATTCTTAACAAGGGAGCGAATATAAAATGTCAGGATTCGTTGTCTTCTAAAAATTACTGCGAAGTGAGAGGTTAACAGCATTTCATATAAAGCCGTATGTCCGAGTAAAACATTTCACTTTTATTTAGGTGGGTTTTTTCTCCCCATTCTGGTAGATAAGAGAATGAATCACTGGAATTTTTTTACTCTCCATTTCTCAACAGTGGGAAGGGAGACCTGGTTATTTCTGGTAGGATCAGCGTTTGTAGTGGTTTCACTCTGCGCATTCCCCTTCTGCAAAATCAGCTGCTCTCTGCCAGAGTTCAGAAAACACAACCATCTCACCTAAAAAAGGACAGACCCACTTCTAAGAACTACTGGACCTTCTCTACAAGCCACCATTTATCCTGCTGGGATCAAGGAGACAAGATGCAACCTACTTTCTATGCTACTTCCCAGCACATACTAGAGCCTGTCACTCAGATCACATCTGCAGGGAAAAACAAGAACACCACACACTTGTCTTTGAGTTCTCTGGAAAAACCACTCAGCTTGGGCTTGGATTTTACCACCGATACCACTGACTTGAGTGAAAAGCCAACCTCTGGCATGCAGAGTATCATTGTGATTGCTATAACTTTTCCTAATAACATGTGCCGGTGCTTAAGCAGTATGAATTGCCTGTATTTTTTCTGGTTTTGAGAAAGCAACAGAAGGGTATTTTTGAGTCAGGGATTAAATGAACTCTTTTCAAAGTACTGGTTACCAGCACACAGCCTTGCTTGAGGTACTATCCAAAAGTGAAGAAAAGGAAAGTCTGCTGCCTGATTGCAGTGGCTTCAAATCAGACCCTTCCTCTTTCTTCCTCTTCTGTTCTCTGGCAGCATGTAGGAATAGAGTAAAATCTGAAGAAATGAAAATAAAATAGAAACATAAATCAAAAGAAATAAAATAATAAAACAAAGTCAATATAAGACTATTCCGCTAATGTTGAGCTGTATATATTGTAACAGTGAAGAGCAAAATCATTAATTTAACTGTATTTGAATGTGCCCCTCCTTGGCAAGCTACTCTGCCATATTGAGGATAACAGGAATGTACTTTATTCTTAAAACAACGGTGAAATGAGGTGCATGAGACTATTAGCTACTTGCAAAGTCTGAACACTCAAACTGCAAATAATTTTATGTTGCCCTGCTTAAAATGGGCCCTGTTTCCATTGAAATCAAGGATCTCATTGCCATTAGCTTTAGGGAGAGTTGTTTCAGACTGCTTTTCAGATGTTTGGAGCAAATATCTTGAGTTTTTGTGTCTGTAAATTGACATGACTCACTGTATGCTGTGAATAAACAGGGTAAGATCTCAGGAGCCTCTGAGGAGCCTCTGAGGCAGAATTACACTCTCATCACAAAGAGTTTTGCCCTCAACCATGCAGCATGGCCCTAGACCAGAACTGATGAGGAAAATGTTCCTCCATCGTAAAGGTGGGATGACGGTTTAGCCCCTAGGGAGATACCTAGGTCTAAAGAATAACCAAAAATTTAGTATTTTTTGATGGAGCAATGTGTATCTACGGAAAGGCTAACCATAAAAACTACAGTAAAATCTCAGTGTTAGAATGGCTGCTCCCGCAGGGGCTGTAGGAGGGCTTTTTCACGTAATCATCCTGCAATTGCTTAAGATTTTGCTGATAACAGGGATTTTCTCCTCTTTCTGTGGACTACACGTTTTGTCAAATGCAGGAGGAATTCATCTGGAAAGGCAGGGAGGGGATGAAGCTCACTTACACAGAAGATGACACGTGAACACTGCAAAAACCACTTTACCACTCCCAGAGAAAGCATCAGTGTTATTTCCTTATCCCGAGCTATAGGAATTCACATCCTCATTTTATCTGTAGCCACTTTCAGATCTCTCTCTCACACGCACACAGAGCATACCTCCCTCTCATTCTCCTTTTGAGTTTGTAGTCCACAGGTGCATTTTTGTCGCTGGACCACTTTAGCTTAAGAATCAGCACATTTACATGCAAAGCTGAGGACAGGTAACCCAAGGAGAGGAAAAAGGCACCAGTCCGGTCTTGCCTCTGCGACAAGCTCCTGAATGACCTCCACAAAGTCGCTGGTGATCTTTGGCTCTTTTACCTATAAAATAAAGAGGATATTGCTTCTCGTTTACGTAAACTGAAAAAATCTTGAGCTTAGGCACCTTCTTGCATATGCCTCAGTGCTACGAAGCTGTTAGCACTCCCTTTGGAGCCAGGGATCTGCTACAACCTTCCTTGACCACCCACGTCGGGATTACTCAGAATTTTACACATAGGGCCCCATGTCATGTGAAGTGCAGAGCAGGTGGCATAGTCTGCAGTTGCCCCACTCCAAGGTTTTGGGGCGGCTTTCTTTGCTTGCAGAGGATGTAACTCCCTTGCAGTGGGTACAAGAACCTGGCTGTCATGTCCTTGCTACTGCTTATAGGTAATTCTCCAGCTGAGTCTCCTGATTGAAAACAGAATGCTTGGCTCAAGCCTGTAGTGACTCAGGTCAGTCTATTAGGACAGAACATAGCACTTGCCTCAAAAGTTGTCTTGCTCTCCATATGCAGCTGTGCTCAAACCTGGTAGTGTGTTGCTTAAAAAATGTCTTTTTCTCTTCATGACTCAGAGGTGAATAGCGCAGGCCATTTCTAGGGACCTTAGTTGGGATTTCAGATGCCTTTCGTCATCACTGCTAAATCCCTTCAGTACGGCGAGGGGCACTTGCCACTGGTCAAATTAAAGCTGTGCTGTATTGCCAAAAAGAGCTAACAGGAACACAGTGGGGCAGAAGCAGTGTGAAGCACTGTGGCCCAGTGGCTGCAGCAGTCAGGTTGAACAAAGCTGTTTTGCCTTCTGGTCCCTGCTTCCAGGCTTTTGTAGTTTACCCAGTACGTATAATTCACCCGGTTGACATAGAATAAAAAATCACATTAGTCTCGTACCTAGCTCCGCTTGGAATAAGTACTGAGGTTCACCTGGAGCTGCAATGGAGTGGAAACCTCTTCTTCTTCCTGCAAGCCTGGTGTTGTAGTATGACCTTGCTGCCTCGCATGTATAAAGCCAGAGCTCCTTCAGTACTCGAATGGTTGTGTAAGATAAGGGCAATAATCACATACTGCACGCTTGTAACTCTTTTCATGGACAGTTTACAAAACTCCTTAAAAACATCCATCCATTCTCACAACATGCCTGGGAGTTAGATAAGGTTTATTATGCACACAAGTCATTATTTATTGTGAACCGAGAGACAGTACTCTATTGCTGGTACACCAAAGATAAACAACTTGCCCAGGCAGAGCCTGCAAGGGAATTTAGAGTTGCTCCAAACCATGTGTTTCAATCCCTAGGCCAAAGCCGTGCTTTCAAAGTTATTTAACCTGGCAAAAGTTAAAGCACTGGCTTATGCCGCTGTGATAAATCTTGGACTCTCGGTTTACCACGGCACGGATAAGCATGGAAGAGGAGCCTCAGGAAAGGCTGATAGGACTGTCAATGCTCTCCCAGCCGCTCTCTGGTGTGCGCGTGTGGTTCAGCTCCTGCCCCCCCCAGGGATGAACGCTGCTTCTAGACTGCACGATGAGTCAAGGTATTGTGGCTGAGACTGCAAGAATTGGCTCTGTCACCAAGCAGACACTCAGACATTCAAAGAAACCACAGCCCTCTGGTTTCTTTGCCCTTGTTTGCTTAATCAAATTCGGGTTGTGTGTGCGCGTACACATTTTTCACCCACAGCACAAACAAATACTGCTCAACACCTGAGGGTGGCTGGCTCTCAGAAGCGCCTCTGGAAAGATGACTCAGAGGAGGAGTAGCGGGAGGCTCCTATGGCATTCGTCCTAACGCGGGAAAGAGCATTCCTTCTTACTGTAAGTGATCTAATTATATTACTGTAAATCTCACTCTCACATTTTCGGCTACCTCCACATCAGCTCTCAGGCTGTACTTATGTAATTGTGGAAAACTTTCTACCAAATAGAAGATTCCTGCTGCATGCCACGTTGTTTGCAGAAGACTTGTACGTGGGCGTGGGCGGGGAAGGGAGACTTCACTGCAAGCGGCAGAAAGCATTTATTTGACTGAAAGTGGTATCTTTTCTAAAGGTCATGAGTACATGAATTTGTGCATTAAATTGCACCGTGGGCCTATAACTACTGCAAAGAAAATGAGCAATCTAAGAAAGGTACGTTGTTTTCTTCAGTGGAATAGATTCCATTTAGACAAATAGGCCAAGCTTTTTATGCTGAATGTTTCAACTAAATACAATATTCCCTTCTACTTCTTGTCCTCAGTCTCACCTGCTGCCACTGATCTTATCGTTAGGCAGCTGATAGATTTTGGCTACATTTCAGGGGTCCTCTACCCGTATCCTCTCAGGTACTCCCCAAAAGTCAGCTCATCTCACACAGACCCCTGTTAACATGACGAGAGGACCCAGGACTTAGGTCAGGAGCATCTGATAAAAGAGGATCCAGGTGACGAGCTGGGAGCAGTGAGCATTTGGGGAATAAAAGGTACTTTATGGCTGTGTCAGTTATTATCGCTGTAGTGAGCTGGGTCAGGCCTCATTAAGCAAGCACGGGTAGAAGCGACTCTTCAATTTGGTCTAAGGGAGAGGGTAATTGCTGTTTGGAAACAGAAGGAAGGGAGGAGAGCACCTGGCAGTGCAAGCCTCACTCTCCCTGCGGCTCAGAGATGCCACTGGGAATGAAGCAGCGGCATGGATGGATACAGCTGTGTGTGCCAACACTGGCTGGAACAGCCGAGGAGACTCTCAGAGGGACACGAGAACCAAGGACACAGTCAGAGCAGCACCGTGAATGTGTCATGGAGAAAATCTGAGAGAGTGCCTGGGGCAAAACGCTGACTGGGAAAGAAACCTGAAGGGTGGGAGAAGACTCTAGGCACGTCTATGCAGCCCAGTGCCCCTGGTTGGTGCCATTCTGCCCGCACGCTGAGCCAGCCCGGGAGGAGAGCCTGAGCTCGTCTGTGTCACCTCTCAGAAATGCTACTGCGCTCAGATGGCCGGGGTCCAGCCACCTCAGAGCCTGTGCAGAGCAGCCTGTCCGCACCTGATCGAAGGCATATCTATGCAGCCTCTGAGATGCGTCTTTTTGTTTAAATTATTTTTATTTTAATTCCTGCTCTGTTCAGAGGGGAAAAAAAAAGAAAAAAAAAAGCACGATTCTTGTAAATAAGCTAGAACATCTCGAGCAATTGACACCACCATGTCCTCTAGTTAACTGCGGCAGCCCACTGGGGCTGTGCATTTGACACAGATGGTCGAGACAGAAGAGACAATGTTATTTAAAAAACATAGTTTCTAACAGAGCCCAGAACTTGATCTATTGTCTAGGAATCCAAATGGCAATAGGCCACATAAAAAAAGAGAGGGAAAGGGTCACTCTAGCCCATTCTTCTAAATCAAAAACAACCAAAGAAAGAAAAAAATGGCAGAAGGTCAACTGAAGAACTAACACCCGAGTCCAGGAAATTGTCAGACAAAGCAACTACAACTTATATGGACCCCTTGCTGCTTGCTAAGATTACGTCTCAACACTCGCACCTCCCAACAATGTCAGCATCCAAATTCTAGTTAAACTGAGGATGGGTGAGGAAGTGATATTCTGAGGTAGGCATGAAATGGAAGGATAAAGAGGGAATTTGTGCTCATGCCCTGCCATAGGAAGAGGGAATGCAAGGATCTAGTGACAGCATGAGCAAGAAGCTGTTGAAAGCAACCTGAAAGGGCCAGGGAGTGTGTGTTTAAGCTCTGAGTAAAGCTTTGCGTTGATTGTCTCTATAAGTGCCTGATGAAGACAGAACCTCACATTATGCTCTTTAAAAACCATAACACAGTTCATACTATAAAGAAGTGAGTTTTCTGAACTACCATAGTTGATTATTTCACCCTGTGAATACTTCCAAAAAGGACATACAGATATAAACTTTCTATAAATTGATGTGCTGAATTTATACGTACACACAGATATTCTCATTTATCCATCAATACTCACACTTTGGATTTGATCTGGTTTTTTACGTTTTATTGTACACACATGAAAATGAAAGGCCGAATAATGCAGTTGTACTTAGGGCCCAGGCCTGCTTCAGTTGAGTTGAATTATAATGTTCTCATTTTTTGTCTTTATAACCTTTAAGGACTAGCTGTACTCAGGAAACTTTATAGTAGCTGAAGTTCTAGTGTTACTCCCTTAAGAAAGAGTAATGCTTTGCTCATCACAGTCAAAATTTACTGCTGTTCTTTTCCAAGGTACATATGACAGGATTCACCACCTCTGCATCTGGAAATGGTGCAGCCAGGGTAGGTCTGAAGAAGTGGGTACGTTTGATGTTTTCCCATGTTCTTTCCTCCCACATCAAAATCCCATCTGTTGGCATCAGATGAGCAACTGGAAATCTCAGCCTGTCTTTAAGAATTCATTTTCTGGGCCTTAAGGCTGCAGACGTGTCTTCAGAACACAAAACCGAAACATTCAAAGGTCCAAAGGCAGTAAAAAACGATTTGACATTGATCATTTTTTAGGACCTTCAAGTTTTTAAGGCACTCCCATGATGTTGGGGGACTAACTTGGCAGGCCTGGACGTTGTTGACTTGTACTGGGCAAGCAGGAGTGGTGGAAGGAGGGGCCGTTCCTCGTGATGGCGGCACCTCCTCTCTTGGAGCGTTGGACATGTTTGTTCTGCCCACAAGGTGCTGGTGATACGTCTCTGCCGAGGCCAAGTTTTTAGATTCTTATGAGTCATTCTTCTTTCTTATTAAAGAGGAAGATATTTTTAGAAATCTAACAGGACCAAACAAATAGTGCTACTCTTTATTTTAGATCCACAACATGCTCTAACATCTTTGCATCTTAGATTTTCGACATACTTTTAGATGTGCAATTGTGGTGTAAATTAGTACATAGTTCTGGATTATTTAATTGGTCAAGGTATGGAGTATATAAATATAAGGAGATCTCTGTAAGATCTTATTTCAGAGCTAAGCACAGATAACAAACTGAGCCTTCAATCCTTTTAATAATTTGTGACAGACCTATGCGCTGTGTGTGATTTACCAGACCTAGTACATGAAATGATTAAAATAAAATGAGCACACTAAGGAAATACAAGCAAGACAAAATATTTAATCATCACCTAAGAAAAATCAGACCTGGTTTAATTAAGCACGTTCTAATTCAACTGGGATGAATTTAAAGATAACTTTAGTTTTCTAGCTAAGCAGGGCCACATTTAAAAACGCTACTCAAAATATATTAAAATCTACTACTTATCTTCATTTTGGAGTTAACAAGCACGAAATCTGTCTGACTGGTTAAAAATCTATACAAGAATACTATGGCAAATCACTATCAGCTGTCACATTTGCCTGTTTTATGTCTGCATTGTTCACTATCTGTGAACACTTATTCAAGCCAAGTGTTGTTTGTATGAATGTTGGTTTTCATTTAACTGAGAAAATTGCTAGGATCAAATAACCATCTAAGCACTTGTTGCAAAGACTGATGGATAAACTACATCTCCAGTATATTCACAACTATTATATAGCCCTAACCAATGCTGTGAAAGCACAAGAAGTTTCCATTTCCAAAAGAGTTCTAGCAAATTAACATTTCATTTTTTCAATTAAAACAAACAAATTGTCATGACTGAAAAAAATCCTTGTATCGTAATACTTTTCTTTCTGTGATAGAAAACAAATTACAGTTTGAAACTAAAAGTAGCTTTGAAAAAACACCTCCTCCCCCTTAGCTTCCATTCCAAAAATGTCGAAATGGAATATTTTGACCTTCTCACAATACTTCTTCCCAATTTTTTTCCCCAAAACAAAAGGTTGTGAAAATCAGCATGCCTCAGAGAGCAGTTTTGGTTTGACAAAACGACATTTTCTGATGGAAAAAAAGCATTCCATTGGAAAAATTTTTAACCAACTCTAGCAATAACTCTAGATTTCACACTCTGGGCTAAATTCGCAACCCTTCACCCTCTGAAATTAACTGGAACACTTGAGAAGTAAGGAACTAATCAGAGGAAAGAAGCACCCTCCCAGTATGGTTTGGAGACTACAGGGGGGCCTACTGGAACCGATCTGCACAGGCAGGCTGCTATACGGGTTCCCATGGCGTCTGCTCCCAGCAGCCCAATTACAGGATCAGAGGCAGATTTGTAAGAGTCGGATTTTTTTTATTATTTTTTTTTTTTCTGAGGAAATAGCTTCATCTTGTTTTGTTTCTTGCTGTTCTTGGCATGAAATTCATGTTTTATTGGTATGAAATACAAGTCTGTTTTGACACTTGCAGAGACAACGCAGACAGAGAGAAACATCTTTCTAGCTATAAACTGAAGTTTGTATGCCTTGTAAATAGTTTTTTATTGCCCATATAGTATAAAAGAAAAAAAGAAAATTGGTTACAAACACAGATAAGTTATCTATGTCTTGCTGTGTACTTTCCTCTTTCTTTCAAAACAGGAACCTGGTTCACTAAGAGCATCTGATCCTTTCGTGTACTTCAGCACATGAAGCAATAAGCAAATCCCTTAAATCTGCGTACAGCTTCAGTGCACAGCCGTGAAAAGCTGCGTCTCATTAGGCTAGGTAAGAAGTTACTTCTCCCCATGCCTGCATAGAAACAAGATGGCCTTGTTTTTCTTTGGCCTGAAGTGGCTCAGAACCATTTCACTAGTAAGAAGAGTCTGGAGGTTTGGTCTATGCTGTTGGAAAGCCATTGCCCCTACTTTCAGTTACTTTTGATATATCCTAAGAGCGACAATGTACGGGGCTGAAGCCAGCACATTTTTGTCTTGGAAGAGACAGGCATCTCTTATCTGTGTGTTGCTCTCATATATAATACAGCATAAATGCAAATTTCATCCTAGAAGGACCTGAGGCTAAAGCAGGCAGGAAACAATGTTTACTATCTCTCAAAACTTTTAAAGATTTTTCCCCCTTTTTTTCAATAAATCTGTACCTCATTAAGATGAATCAAAAGTCTTTACATCTTTTTCTCAGACACAGAGTGAAGACTTAGCACCCAGGACATGGGCGATGTAGAAGCCTCAAGAAAGTATATCGAAGGATGAAATAGCTACAGCTGTACCCAAGAGTGGAGCAGTGCCCGGGCACTCTCCAGCTCTGTGGCACGTTCTGGCCAGGGCCATCCTTTTGCATGCTCCCATGCCCTGGAGCAGGGGCAGAAGCACTTGAGCTGTGACCCACGCTGACTCCTGAGCCATGCTAGCAGGCCTGGGCTAAAATTGTGCCCGGGATCTTTCTAACATTTTAATAGCATGACCACGTCCCAGCACCGAAGTCCACGGCACGGACACTCTATGATTTACTAGTATAGTCATACTGCATCAGTCTAGGGAGTTGCTCTGACAGCTCCCACCTAAGCACTCTGTCTCCAGATAGTTAGTGCTTCTGCTTTAAGTCATATCTTAGGACCCTTGATAAGATTGTTCGATCTAGAGTTATAATAGGATGGTGCTTTGTGCTGTGTCATGTTGAGGGCTCCACATACAGCCAGCTATCATTATTTAGGACAACATTTCATTGTGGAACTCAAAGGGAAGCTTGCAGAACTTCGCACTTCACCCATACGTCATGGAGTTACCTTCTTTCTCATCAAACGAGTATGGAAGAATTGTCTTCTGAGAAAATTGTAGTACAGTTTTGTCTCCTCTCCCACATGCAGGACAATCTTTGCCTATAACGGGGGTACTTCTGGAAATGCCATCTGGTGCTCTTGAACTTTTTAGTTCTTCTTTGAGTTTGTCTTGTTGACATCCTCTTGCATCTTCCTGAAGCCTTTCTGTCTCCCTGCTAAACTTCAATTGGTAGCTTTTAATGCAATTGGCAGCATTTTAATACTGTCTCCCACAGCTGTAGAGATTAACCTCAAGCATCTTTCCTAGCTCCTAGCCCTTTCTCTAAGACTGTCATTCCCTCGAAAACCTGACTGAGACCTTTCTTCTGAGGCTGTGTGATCTGGTTGTCTCCCTTACTGCTAAATATTTCACTTACAAGAGCATGCATTCCTATATGGTCCTACAGGTCTGGAAATGAACTCACTGAGAGCCCAATGCTCACCTAATTTTCTGTTTTTCAGAAAAGTTGTCCCTCTCTGGTCTATGGGAAGCAACCCTGGGTGATTTATAAGCACCTGTCTCATGCAAAATGGCCTATGGCAAAATCTTCCCCAGTCTTCAGAAGGAATACAACCACATAATCTATCCTTTCTCCCTCTTCGATGGCATGTAGAGAAGATCAATAATTTCAGGCTTTATCAATCTGAAAGTTGATGCTGAGTGGACTGCCAAACTCTTTACTTCTCTTCCAAAGCATAGTCTCTCCCTGTACATTTTGCATTGCAGTCTTAAATAAAAACTCTCAGTCTGCAATAACAAGAATATGTATACATGTTATTTATCCATATTTTAATACATTTTATTTGCACAAGCCATGAGAGTATTGGCTGATTAGTTTAGAGCCTGAGCATTATCTCTTAGAAGACCGTTTGTGCCTGCTAAAGCATGTGGACCTGAGCCGACAATCTGAAGTTCAGGCAATGCTAGTAAAAAATTGTACTTTGCTGGATGGCAGTGATTCACTCCCAAAACACGAAGCGTGATAAACTGAGAGGAAAAATAAGTAAAACATTTCTCAAGTGGAAACCCCATTTAAGAAGAGACATCTCATCACCAGCTTTAAATGTCTGCTATATGGGAGTCGGGCAAAGTTGTATCATCTCAGACACCCATGCTGGATTCAGCCCTTTCAGTGGAGCAGAAGCCTTTATCGTATAGCCATGCCCCAGCATTTCAGTGGAACATCACACCTCTCCAGAGCCTTGAGTGAAACATCTTGGCCTCCAACGGCAGTTGCAGCTTAATGGATTATTCCTCTAGCACCAAGACATGCTGGCACATTGACTCAGGAGTGAGCAACTCCTTACTGTAGTAGTAGTGCTCACTGGCATAATTGAGAAGGAGATCCAATAGTGTCATTACCAAGCACTTGTTTATGCTTTAAAACTGGCAGAGGTGTAATTAGATTTACTTAAAGCCAATCTACTTACATTACTATGAAACTTTGTTTAAGCACCATTCAGAATGGCTGAAACCTCAGTTACATCAATTTACCTTAATTGTGATTACAATATAAATGAAGTTGAAAACTGATTTAGCTATTACCGTACTTTTATTTTGTGGTACCTCAGGATAAAAGTACTCACTCTAGTGTGACTAATTCCTTCCTCAGAAACTCATATCTCCTGCATTGCTCGTGTTTTCAAACTCAAAAATTAGCTCTCTTTCTTACATTAATATGGGAGATAATTGTGATCTGTTCTTTGGAGATTTTGCTGATGTATCAAGATATAAAAAAGGACCACGATATTTCAGTTAAGAAAAGATGATAGATTAATAAGATGAGTGTTTTACAAGTCTTAGCATAGCTGAGTGATAAAAGCTCTTCCAGAGACAGAGGGGGTTTTATTTCAGTGACATGTCAAGCATAAGAATTCCTTGTGCTGAACTCTTTACGGGCATGATCCAGATATGCTTCTATTGATGGATTTCATGATTCCTTTGTTCTGCTTTGTAGGAAAGTGTTTCTTAAAATATGTGGTGTTTAATGTATATGTATGCAGAACAAATACTTCAGTCTTGTGGAGAAGTGTCATTGGACTCAATCATGAGACAGTACTGGCACTTGTGGTCTGTAAATACAGTATTGTTGTATTTATTTTAGAGGTGAATTGGTCAAAAATTCAACATCAAAAATCACAGCTTCCAGGGACTGTTTCACTTGTTGTTCTTTTAACTTGTCTGGGAAAGGGCATCCATGAAATGCACAGCTCCAAGCCGCAGCAAGCTGGAATGCAAAGCTTCTGATGTAAAATAAGAGATGGAAATGCAGGACAGGGGCTGAGCTGTTCATGGTACATCCTTGATATCAAGCAATCTTAGTCTTTCTCCGTCCCTCACTCTCTTTCATATACACACACTCCTCATACATTTTCGATTCCTTTTACCACTCCTCAAGAGAGAAAGGCACAGTCACCAAAAGCAAAATCACGAGAGCAACGTGATTTGAGTTTCTAAAATATCTGGCCTTTATATCTGGATTGGGTTTTGTTAGCAGAGGAATAGACCTAACTTGTTTGAAACATCGTGGGAGAGAGGACATGCAAGATGGACGCAAGACTTCCCGTCACATTGCAAAAACCCCATTGTATTTTGAGTCACAGAATAGACAGGGTGCATGCACTCCTCCATGACTCAAAGCTACATGTCTGAAAGTGAATTATATTTGCTTATCATTCATGCACGATTCTGTTCTTTTTAGATGGCCATGTTTTCACTTCCTGGAAAGCACTTTTGATTTTCAGTGATCTGCAAGAAGTTGTTCTCTCCCCAGGCAATACTTACATCACACCACTCCTCCATCGGATTGCTGTAGGCATAGTTCTGTGTGTTTTTCCCAAGTGCACCATTAAGGGCTCAACCCTATATTCCCAGACATCCAAACTGCAGCTGACTCACTGATGTTCTAGATATTCAGAGTATGCAAGAGGGGACCCAAACCAAGAGGTCAGTCTATACTGAACTTTGTCCGTCATTATTAGGATTTTAGTGGGGTCTAAGACCATACTAAAAAAATGTTAACACCGTATTTCTGCCTTCCCTCTTTTTTCTCGTCTTCAGTGCCCTGGATCTGTCTTGCTCCCCGTGTTTCTTCCTCCTCACTCTGTTTTTCTGATTCTGGGGTTTTGCCTGGTTGACTTTTCTATTTTTGTCTGCTTTCTGTCTTTTGTTTCTTCAATTTCCTTAACTAATGCTTCCCTTTTACTTCCATTGCCTCTCTCCCTTTTTTTTAACTCAGGACACTTTTTAATTCTTCTTTGTTTTCAGTCATCCTGGGTTTTCCACCTTCTTGTTTGTTTCTTCATTTTGCTATTTCTGCTGTGATTGCTAGAGCTCTGTTGCTTGTTGTGATGACTATACACTTAGAGATATTCAGTTTCAAGAAATTTCTGATCTAAATAGAAAAGAAAGGTAAAAAAGAAGTTGGAAAGAAAGGAAATATTGTTATCTCAATTTTACTGAGGGAAAACTGTGCCAACAGAAAAATCAATAATGTAACAATGTTTTTTGGGTCACACAGAAAGCCTGTGGCCCAACCAGGAGGAAATGCCAAGCCTCCAAGATTTCATTCAGTGTCTTACTCCTAATTTCTTGCTGATTTTTGCAAGCGTCTGCGGTGTAATGATTTGCAGTGTGATAATAATTGCACTCTCCACAAAGGAGTGGACTTCCTACACTACTATGGGTTTTCAAGCTAACAATAAAACTCACTGATTACTTGTCATACACTGCGTTACAAACTAATAACTGTTTTAAGAAAAACAGTTTTATTGGATGTTTTTCCATGACCAATTCACATCTTATTGTGAAAGCCCATCAGTTATGCAGCCCTATAAGTTCGGAGATCTGCATTTAACCAATGAATTCTTTGAAGAAATTTGGAGTAGTCCAGTTTTCCTAGTTTAATGCAACTCCGTTAAGATGAACACTGATCCACAATCTAGTAAATTCACAGAATTTACCTCAGTCGGTGTTCAAAATGTTTTTTTTTAAATAAGTGTCATCATTAACAACTACTGAGTGTTTCTGTGATTAATGTTCAGCACTAAATGCAGTATCAGCTAACATCTGTAGTGTTCATTTTCATGAAGGAGGAATTGTGGGTACCCAGGCGTGTGTCTCTAGGGTCAGCTGGATGGTCATCACCAGCTATTGCTTGCTTCTTACTGTTAGAACCTGCTCCGGGCAGGTCATTTCTCTCTGCATCCGTTCATTTTAGGGAGATTTTGCATAAATATGTCATGGAGCTACAGAAAATCTGAGGGCATTCACCTACCTAGATCCTACAATTATATGGATGTCTCTCCAACAACTGGGAAAGCGAAATGGGCACCAGCGGCATGGCAGTACTCATCTTTCCTCCTCTAAAAGCTGAGGATTTAAGTCATAGTTTGGTGGTTGCTGGTTGAATTCAGAGCCTCAACGTGTGCCACTCTTGGAGCAGCTGCCGTGCCCAGGAGCCTGGGCCTCCAGGCACCCACTCCCAGCTAGCAGAGCTGCATGTTTGTCTCCTGATGGTGCACAACCAGAACCAAACCAGCCTTGCATTCACACAGGCCAGCTGTCTGGCAGAAGGACATCACTGTGACAGAGTAAACCCCTCTGGGGCTGCTAACTTCACCCTGTACAGAGCCAAGCTTTCCCCACCTGCAATGTGGCCTTGACTTTTCATAGGGCATAACTACCGTGGGGCAAATGTATCTTTGATGTAACCCCATTAGCTTGAGTGAGCTTGTAGCAGAAGTGCGTATGGCGCTGTGTGTGTACATCAAGCCATCTCTCACTTCAGCTGTGCTTAAATTTCCTTCTTTCACCTAGTGTGTTTATTGCTCCTGAGAGTGAACTTGGAGAATGAATCAGACCGTATAAATATACCCATGTAGCACAGCATAAATGGGCTTTAACCATATTTACACCAGCAAGGGGATTTCAGGTTTAGTGTAACTGCAGTGCATTTGCCTCAGTAAATGTGATGCGATGAATTCATATAATTGGCTTGGTGCTGCACTGAGGCACGGGGAAGAGAAGCGAAAGCAAAGAGCAAGTCTGCTGAGGCTGCGCCCACTGATGGCGAAGTTTCTCAGACATGTCAGAGAAGCCAACGCTCACATCCATTCAAACTGAAAACTAGCAAATGAGTGCACGGATATTAAAACAAAACTCAAACCCACCAACAGCCTCCTGATGAAGACCGAGAGGTGCTGGCGTGAAGATGAGAGCTGTGTCAAATTCTGATCTCACAAACAGTGGTGTAAATACAGAGTAACTCTAGTGAAATCTATGAAGTGAGTTTGAAATGGGCCTAGAGGAGTTTATTATCACATAAATTTAGACACCGACTCAAATCCCTAATTTATGAGGCTACAGCCTCCAAGGTACCCAAGGTAAACTTGTGCTCTAAACTGTTCTAGAAGAACCAATCTGTCTCTCTGTTAATGGTAAAGATAGTCGGGGGACGTAGATTTATCATGTCTGTGACTAAATTAGGTGTGCAAAATTAAGCAGAGTGAAAATGCCCTGAAGTACTCAGATACAGAATCCTAGAAAGAAAAGCTGACCTTCTCAAAAACCTAGTGGTTAATGCAAAAAACAGCGAGTGTCACTGTTATAAACCAGATTCCCCCAAGGCTGAAATCTGCTTCCAGGCCTTTACTATCATTAAGACATGCTTCTCTTTCAGTAGAAAATTTGCAACCATCAGTCTACTTTTTCTTCTTCCCATGTTCTTGATATCCTCACTGAAGCATCAGAGCGTGCTTCAGTTAGGAAAACACTTTCCATAGATCTCATGTCTAAAATGCTTGAGGCATCCTACCTGGCTGCAAACGGGTGTCTGTGCTAAATGCTGTACAGTTTGGTGCTCTCTGGTTGTACCAGGATTAAAGGTGCACCTGCAAGGGCAGTCTATTTTTAATTCTCCAGCTCATATTAGCTTCCTGGCTTGTACTGTCACATGTGAAGCCAAAGATGAGTGCCTGTAAAGGAGCATGGTCAACGGAGTGCAGCAGGATGCTAGTCCTGTGACTGAGCACACACCTCCATACCACACAGACATGCCACCCATTCAACTTGACATACCAGATATAAGCACCTCTGGCCTCTTCGAGGCAAAGTGAAACGGTTAAACTGAAGGCGGCTCACGCAAACAGCTGGCCTGCCCTGAAATGCCTGAGTCAGATGATGGCAACCAGCATCGGAGCAATGGCGGCCTTTTGTCTCAGCTCCCAGCTGCAACTACTGCATTGGAGAGGACCATTTAGGAAACTTGCTCCCTGTGAACACTTAGGGTTAGTTACCAGCTTCTTGCTCTGAGAGAAACCTGACTGGAGCCATGTAAATGGGCTTAGTATGCAACGTCACGCTTAACTTGGCACGTAGGCAGGTGTGCCAGCACTCCTCTGCATCAAGAGCACAGTCATTTCACCTTCTCGACACGCACCTAAGGTGCTGGGTTTGGGGCAGGGACAAGCTCACTGGCAGCGCTGGGTACCTACCAGGTGCCTGCACCATACCAGGTTCAAGACAGTTCCATCATGGCCATTGCTTCTGCAAGTGTTAGCATTGACCGGAGAATCGCAAGAAAAAGCTTTTGTAGATTGCTGCACTGTTGTCAGCCGCACACCGGGGTTTTTAATCAGAGAAAAAGAGATGGGAACTCCCAAGGATCTCAGCACTGGACACATTTCCAGACCAACTGGCCATACTGTTAGCATATCCACTACAGCAGCAAACAGGCCTCCCCGTATGCAAAGGAGAGATCTTCCTTGGCATGCTTTTATCCTCGTGGCCTCACAGGCGACCTTCATGGGCTGACCTGGTTAGCAGAAGGCAGTATAGTGAAGGCTTCATGATTCTGAAGAGATAAGGGAGTTTTTCTATTACTGTACTGCCTCTTCTGTGTTGCCTTTGCAGCTGGGTGCTGGGCTTCCTGCAGATTTCCTGGAAGGTGGCCTGTGTCATCCTGACCTTCTGCAGTGATGGCTTGTCATCTTGCATCTGGAACACAATCTTTTGCCACTGACTGAGGTTTGTTTTCTCAACCCAGCACACACCTTTGTCAAGTTTAGCAAGTTGTGTTTTTCAAGCTCAGGAAAAGTCCCTTTTTGAAGCAGCTTCTCAAACTAGTTTTCTTCCTCAGCCTTTTTTACCTCCTCATTCTCTGCAGCTTCTGCAGCTGGGGGCAAAGCTGGGCAAAGCATCTGCTGGAAACCCATAGCTGCAACTGCTTGCGTGATACTGGGGCAATGAAGGCAACACCTCCACCAGCTCCTCAGCAGCCTCTCTGGAGCCCTGGGGATGAGCCTCACGGTGCAGAAACCTGTCAGCTCATGACAGCCTCGGGTGTTTGAGTCAGACTCCAAAGGAACTTGATCACGGCACAGGGAAAGGAAAAACATGTGATTTTGACCTCAGCCTGTGGAAGGTAGTGATTTAGAGTTAAATTCTTCTGAGCATCCTCCTCTGCACAGCAGAAGCTATCTCAGACCGCACAGGGCCTGGCGTGAATACACAGGGACATAGAGACCCCCACAACTCTAAGTACACAGCTTTGCGGAAAATCCCACCATGTGGAAGTAAATATTAAAGTAGAAGTTGGCAGTCTGCTGGGGCACCGGCGCTGAACAGTCTCCCAGTCCCTTAACACTCAGCCACTGTCTCTTCAGCTGTATCTTCTCGGCCTGTGACTTTTGTAACTGGGACCTCCAGCCACTCTCCCATCCAAGGACCAGACAGATCTGAGCTGCTTAACTTGTGAGACTGAGTAAGACTGAGTGCAGCCAGGGCAGGGCAGCCAAAGCTTAGAACAAAAGGATTGCAGAGAAAGCATCGTAAGAAATACTGAATTTTCTCCAACGAATCATCCGTCTTCTTCAAGTTGACACAGGTCTTCTGCAAGGCCTGCTTCTCCTTAGGTTGAAGTCTCAAACACATCAGTTTTGGGGAATGATGTTTCCTTTTGTTCTCCTTTGGGCCAGGCACTGTTTGCTGAATCTTTCAATATTCTGCGTTTCCTGTGGATCACCTCTGTTGCAGATAAAGTATGGGACTATACGAAGTCAAAAGCTGATTTAATTCTCTCTCTTAGCCTTAGGCTTCCTCCAACTTTATACCCCTTGATACTCCAATACATACAACGCCCCAGAGTCATACTTCTCATCAGTACAATGACTACTAACATGACAAAACAAATTGTGTTCTCAAGCAGTAACTCCTGATAGCTGATGGTGGACTCGCAGTGGTGTAATCAGGCATAGAATTTGCTCCAATGTGTTTTTAATACAACTAGGGAGACTCAGGCTATTTATTATGGGAGTCATATAAACAAGTCATTCAAACAAAATCCTCCTAATTTTACAGCAGTCTAGACATGTAGCATATTGCGAAGCCATGTCTAAGGACAGTGTCATTAAAGTTCTTATCCTTATTTCCAGTTCAGAGGAGAACTGAGGATAAACGTGGCAGTCTGGCACCTAACGTATTATCCCACAGTACCTAAAAGGAGTGTCAGAGTCATCTGAAAAGCCCTTTGATTATTACATGATAAGAAAGGTTTATTTCCTGCTTGCTCTGCTGGGATAACATTGGCTTTACTGTGTTTTGCCAAGTTTGCACACTTTCTGTGGGAACTCTCTTCATTCCAATGAAATGGGATGATAGGAAGCATTTTATTAGAGCTTACTGGAAAAATGTGCCATAAGTGCCAAGGAGCCGGGACTGTTGTCCAGCTGGCTGAAGACAGAGAATGCGTAAGTTACAAAAAGTCGCAGGATTGCTGGGCTGCATGGAAAATCCCGCCTCAGCTGGTGCCTGGTCTCCCAAGCTCTTACACCTTCCGTGAAACACATGCAAACCTCTTGCATCAATCCTAAACGATGTATAGAAAATACACTGTAAGGGCTGTCTTAACATCAGCAGGATTTTGAAGACGTGGGTGCGTGCAGAGCTGATAGCTCTCCTGGAAGCCCCTGTGCTCCTGGGGACAGGATGGCAGCACGACACTCCCGCACACCTCCAGGGCGCACAGCGCGTTGCCTCCTGTGTGGGTCTGCGATGGCGCAGGCAGGACAGAGTTGTCCCTTCTTCAGGCTTCGCATGTGCCTCCGCTTTTTTATTTTTGGTATGACTGAGGGTCATCTTGCAACATAAAGCTTAGCCCAGAGATCTCTCAGCACAGCCAATGACATCTGGAAGTAGAAAATGCCTCCCAAATGTTTATGAGGTATGTCAGCAATTTCCAGATCACTATTTTTCCCTGGCGTCTAACCTGAAACTTCCTTACTGCAGTTTTAACTCATCGCTTTTTGTTTATTCATGAAGACATTTAGGTAATTAAATTTTATGAGTAATATTCTAAACGAGGGAATAAAATTAATTTCAAGAGACAGCAGACCAAAAAAGAGGAGTCTTGAGGAGACATTTGGGAAAGGAGGCGGCCTTTAATATGTCCTTTTCTGGCATAAGAAATGCCATAGGGGAAAGGAAGGCAGAAAATTTTTGTGGGAGGAGGCAATGGAAACTGCAGCCACTAGTGGATGAGAGGCAGGAGGGGGAAACATGACATTAACAGGAGTGGCACGTTATGTCTGGGTGAGATGCACTATTGGGCAAAGCATCGATGGAAAGACAAACTGAGATAGCGGGGGGATATGACTTCTCAAGCTACTGGGAAGAGGTTTTGGTTGGTGGCCAGAACATAAATATTTTGAATGAAGTTCAGGCTCCACTGAAGTCTGTGAGAGTTCCACCATCAACTTCAGCAGGGCTACAATTTCACTCTTTGCATTTTATTAATTGCTTTGGTAGGGGACTGGCTTCAGAAAATGTCAAAATACAGATAGGCTGGTATTAAAGCTCTGGGTCCAGATTCAGATCTACATTCCTAATATACCTGACTCAAAGAGCTGAGGCAAAACAGACTGGTAACAGACTGAACAATGGCAGGGTCAGATTGAACATTAAAAGCCTTCAGCTAGAAGTAGTCCAGTCCTGGAGCTCAGGTCTAGCCTGAGACTGAGATACGAGACACAGATCATCACTCTAAGTGGGGATCAGATTTTATCAAAAATAGAGGTCTAAAAAATTCTGAATAAAAGTAGCAAGAAAAACTAGCAGCTGATTTCCCCCTTGTTTTTCTTTTTATATCTGGTTATTTCTAATTTCATATCAATACACTGTAATGATATGATATTAGCTACCACATGTATTTCAGTTTAAAGTCTTAAATTTTATGTTCTCCTACGTATTGTCACTTTAATAACAATGATAAATGTAAGTCATGATTCAGCAAAGTCCCTAAGTGCTTCCCCTTCTGTGAGTCTATGAGATACAGTTGTGTAAATGATAAATGTTTGAGGCCATGACTGAACTGGAAAAAATGAGGGATGGGATTTTGGGAGAGGGGAAGGATAAGTGGAAAACCTGTAATATTTCATTTTTCTTTGATCTGAAATACTTTATCTTAAGTAAAGCATTTAGTATTGGCCTTATGTAGCTCTTTTCAAAAAAACATGAGGTTAATACTGAAACGTAAGAACTGTTCCAAAATGAAACATTGACCTTTCTGTACAATTGTCCTCTTCATTTTGTTTCTGAATGCAGTTGCAGTTTTTCAACAAACTGTAAAGTAGCCTAGTTGTCATGTAAGTGACTTTACGCCACTCATATGATCAGAAGTTGGGCAATGTTAATGTGTTTTGCAACGTTAAGGTGAAATAAGAGCAAAAGAAACTCTCTGCATTGAGAAAGAAAGCTACACTTTGGGAGTCTAGATCAATGTGTGCAAAGAACGCATTCTAGCGTGTAAACTGTCTGCAAAAGTTTAGCCAGCGTACAAACAGTCTTACAATGTGTTTGCGTTTTGCAGGCCAACAAACACTCATCATTAAATCAGCGAGGCCAGTCAAGAAGTCTGTAACACAGCAAGAGACACAGCAAAAGCAGCAGCAACAAACTCCCATCTCGCTGCCTGCAAATATTCCAAACTTATACAGTGTTCATTCCTAGCAGGCTGTTGGGAAGCGTGCTATCTTCTGACCTTAATATCTTTAGCCTAGCGGAGAGAAATCATCTTCTTAAAAGCTGGTACTTTGATCATCCTCAGAAATAAAGATCAGAGAATGACTAAGAGTCTAGGGAATTGAGTTCTTGCTCTCTTTCTTGCTCACGCAGGCACGCCAAAACGCACACGAAGGCACATTTTCATATATTTGTTACTGACGCAGACACACTTCAACGAGAGATCCTTGCAGCGCACGTACTTAACTGACACATTGCACAAATGTTTGCTGTGTACAGAATAATCAAGGAAACAGACTCATGTTTATTATTACTGAATCAGCAACAGTCTAATGGATTAAAAACATCCTCTTTATTTTTTTTTCTTCTCTCCTGTTGTGAAAGTGCCGGTGTTGTAAACTCTCCCTGCAAGAGAAGCGGGTGGAGATGAAGCGACGCATGACCTCCATGATCTATGCGCTCCCAGTGTCTCAGGTTAGGTCTTCTGGCCACAACCCAAAATCCCAGAAGATCAGCTACAGATACTTGGAGCTAATTGGGTTGGGAAAGAAGACAGTAAATGTCTGTTTCCGGTTCACAGGCCTCTTAGCGTCACCACATATTTTGGAAGTCTGTCTGGCTTCCTGGCTTTGAGAGTCTCTTGATTTAGACTTCAGGGAGCAGCAGTGAAAGCGGGGAAAACAAGGCTTACCTAAAACCTTGTGAATAGTCAGAACGTTTTCTTTTGTCTGACTTTTAACACTTTTCAAGCTTGAATTTATTAGATTTTTTTTAAGGGATATTTATAGTAACTCCTGTTACTGTAACAGATTGTTGTTCTTTACATGTTTACTCTTCAGATTGGAAGAGATGCCCCAAAATGAGTCTGAGCTCTTCCTTATTCATCCAGATTTCCACTGATTTCACTGGTGTCAGGGCTGGACCTTAAGGCCACTGTAACCCCAAACAAGAAGGTTCCGTCTATACTGAAACAGTATTTTCTTAAATCTGAAAATACTGCCAGTCCTATTTAAACAGACTTTAGTCAGTCCTTGTGAAGCTTTTATACGTCTAAGTTAACTCAAATTCACTCAATCTGAGTCAGTCTGTCTGAGCATCTGCTTTTAATGTGGGAAGAACAGGATTTAGCAGCGCTTTGCATATCATTATAAAACTATTTTTAATCTTGCTGTGATAAGCAACACAGCACAGAGGCTTGGCTACCACTCAGAGTGGGGAAGTGGTGTGTAATTGTGAGGGACTCTACCTGTCCTCATCCAGTAAGCTTGGTAAGCAGTTTGTAAAAGGAGCTCTAATACATGAGAGCAAGAACTGTGTTACTATAATGATCTGAAGAGGGAAAAAGAAGATGTGAGTGTATGCAGAGAGCTGGCATTACCCAAGCTAGAAGCAGTTGTTAGAAAGAAGGAAAAAAAGATAAAATCAAGAGGGCCAGGCAAAAGCACGTAGGGCCCTTTCACCTTTCCAGTGGCCATTCCTGGCATGGGCATTCCTGTCACTCTTTGCCGAATTCTGTGTTGGCGGAGGGGGCTGGGATTTGGGATTTTGGATCCAGTTGGGTGCATGTGATGGGGCTGTAACTTCTGAAACCTCAGACCATACGTCTTTCTGTTACTGTCGTAATGAGAGTACAGACTGTTCCTTCCTGGGCAAGGACAGCATTCCTCATGGGCTCCTCATCACCCTGGCAGTATTACCCCACCTCAGCAAGAAATTCCTAGCCATGTTTCGATAATTTTTCTCATTCTTGCAAAAGTGACTCTGGAAGGGTCACATTTCCGTGACCAAGCCTACTGATATGTTCAACTTTCTCTTAGTCAGAGAGCTGAACTACATGCGTACAATTGGCAGAGTGCCTGGGCAAGCCCACAAAGCCTTGCCTTTTCATCCCAGGTGTTTATCAAAGGCCACAGACATTGTTCTTGTCCGTCCTCGAGCCCGTGCTCCTCCTCTGCTAACCAAGTCTTCCAAGCCCATGGTGGCTCTTCCTGTTGGTGTGGCAGACAGTGCTGGAAGGACAAGGAAACATGCTAATGGGAAAGCCAGTGAAACACAATCTAAAACAAATAGACTACTGCTTGCACTGCTGAAGAAAAGACCCTGTAATTTTTAAGGACTGGTGTTTTTTGATCGTCTCGTGATGGTCTTTCAGTGATGGCCCCTGCTCGGGCGCTGGGCCTTGCCCTTCATCACGCCATAAACAGCAAGGGTTGTATACATGGCAAAACTGACAATAACAAACAAGATTTCCACAGAAGTGCAAGGTGGAAGTGTCTTGTCACACTCTTTCTTGTGTAATTTCAGGTCCACCTGCTGCAGAGGTATGTCTGCTCTTTGTTCATCAAAGCCTGATGCCGCCAGATGGAAAGGACAGAGGGTGTTATGTCCAGGGAGGTGTGGGGCACCAAAACACTCCTCCAGACGAACTCTGTCACCACAGGCGTGTTCAGGCCAAGCCATTACTTGGCACTGGATGTTCCCCAGAGGTAGAACCTGTTGTGCATGTTTGTAAGGTTTAGCTTTACTGCAGCATACATCCAACAGTCATAGGAGGAGGGAAATACTTGGATGGGCCAGGTGACATCACCTTCATCACTTCCACTAAATATCCTTAGAGAAAGGCAGGGCAAGTGATGGGAAATGTTCCCCTTGCCACAGGCAGTTCATGCCCCAAAGCTGCATGTGAAACCTTTTGCTACTCCAACAACTGGAATGCTCGTCTCTGAAAATGGAGCTGTTCTAACTTTTGCAACTCCATATCATCAAATGTAGGTTCTAGCAAGTGATAAATTTTCCATAAAAATTTGTTGCCGACTAAAATTTTCAAGCTCTTTTGTGTGAGGAACATTTGCTTACCGTAGAAAATCATTCCTTGTCCCCAAAAAGTTAAATCCCTGGCTTTGTGGCTGTGCACGGAGACCACGCTCAGTATTTCTGGTTGCTTTTCCCTCTGTTCTACCAAACAGGATTAACTGTGACGCTGAAAATACTGACAACAGTGAAATATCTTGTAGCCCTCTTTATCAAGGTTTTGAATTCCTTACTATTCTGATTTATATTAGTGTGAGTCTGTATTCATTAGCGAAGGTAAGATCCAAAGAGAAGTTTAGGGGCCTCACTCCAGTTCAGGTGCCTTGTGGTCCATTGAGGTCATCTAACAAGGACTCCAGAGCCGAAACAACTTGTGGATCTGGGCCTCCCTCCAGATTCACAAGAAATTGCCTTTTGTAGCTCTGTCGTTTATTTTAGAGGACTGTGTTGCATGTTTGCTCCTTGGCAGGATGAGAGCTATGAAGTGAATAAATATACTTCAACCACAAATGAGCAAGCAAATGGAAGGAAGTGCTGTTTAAAAAAATGCTTTCAGCAACTTATTCAAGTTACAAGAATGGCAAGAGGCATTTTCTAGGAAGGAAGAGAGTTTCTAAATTGTTTTATGCAAGATACTCTATTTTATGACTTCATTCTGAATAAAAAAAAAGCTAGAGGTAACTATTGTGAACAGAATAGCTGTGGGTTTCTTTCAGAAAGAACATGTCATATCACCACGATCATCATCTGTTGCGCCATCACAAAATATGATACTGAGATTGTATTGCCGTACTCTGTAAATCCACTTAGTGTCTTTTCCCTGCCCCCTCCCCGCCCCAAGCCTGACCTCATTCTAGTGAGGGACAGCCAACTACTTCTCCCCACGGTGTGGCCAACAACTAGCTTCATGTATGACTTATTTGTTTCCTCATTAGTCTTACACATGTTGGACATTTCTCTAGCTGGTGATATAATATGTCTGATGCCAGAAGAGAAGCTGAATAAAGACCTCTTACTGTGAACTAACAAGTCACTTACAGTCATTAGTCACTGAGTACGCTGTTCTGGATTAAATAACACAGACTATTACCTAATCAAATTATCTGTAGTATCTCAGTGCAACAGCAAAAGATGGGCCCGATTTTGAACTTTGGATTCTAACTCCAGTTTTGGATTTACGTACTAATCAGGCTTCCAACTTAGCTATGTCAATGAACACAACTTAATGTGCTCTAGATTTTGAAGCCCACATTAAAGAATACTAAAAATCCAAAACCTTAGTTCTTGCTACTTTATAATGATCGTATTTGGGTTCAGATTCAGGGTTCTGTCCCATCTCTCTCAATTACCTAATATATACATTTCCTTTATAAACATTAACATTTACTGAAGGAAAAACCACTACTGAAGATCTGGGTTTGACTATAATCACACCTAATAACTAAACCTCTTTATCATACTCACTGCTTTATACTCGGGTTAAACTAACTAGGAAACTTCTCTTGCTTTAAAGTCTAATCTAGAGATAAGCCAGCTTATTACCAGTAATAATTGCATATAAAGGAATGAGCCATGCCATGAGGGATAGTCCCCGCAATTCTGGCCTCAGTGGTAAAGTACGTAGGTAGGAAGATTTGACTGAAAGTGTCTTTTCTATCCACGGCATGGTAGCACTGGTGCCAATGAAGAGACTTTCTCCAGCAGTGATGAGAGGACAGCTAAAAAGAAATGTTGGGGTGTGATTATCTACAGGCACAAAATCAGGTAAGTAATCTTTTTCATATTTCTGACTGCTGACACATTGAATTGCATCCATAGGATGGGCTGCACTCTAGCGCTTAACAGTGCATAAGAGTGCACCACTGTATTCCCAGTGAGAAACATTGTATTCCCAGTCAGAATTTACTCTGTCTCTCATTCTTGGAGACGGGGTTGTAACGTTGCCTGGCCGCTGCCTCCTTGTCCAGAAATCAAATATTCAGGGCGGGGAAGGGCAAAGAGTTTTCATTTGTGGGTGCAAAAAGGTGAGGAAAAGAAACCAGCTCCCAGCAAGAGCTGAAACACGCTATGCAAATAGACAGCACATATACTCTGTAGTTTTTTACTACCAACATGGTTCGTGTTCCTTACAGACAGGATTGTACTCTTTGTTGCTGCTCCTTCTAACAGCTGTATGGATGTGGCAAAACGTGTGCGCTTAAAAGCACTCACCCATTATCGTGGAGGTTGAATTCTCTGTGAGGAGGCAATTCACCCTTACTTTCGGATACACTGAAGGAACAAAAAAATGAAGACAGAAAGCAGAAGTGAAGTACTTAGAGATGAACAAAT
Source organism: Steatornis caripensis (assembly GCA_013398225.1). Taxonomy (NCBI): domain Eukaryota; kingdom Metazoa; phylum Chordata; class Aves; order Caprimulgiformes; family Steatornithidae; genus Steatornis; species Steatornis caripensis. The sequence continues at coordinate 48,283 of VZSC01012648.1, read as the reverse complement.
ACATGAGGATAATTCAGATAACTCAGCGTAGGAATGTTATTAAGGGAGCATTGTGGAGTAACGAAGTGCCTTATGTCAGCAATGAGCTCCTGGAAGACAGATCCCTGCTCCCCCCATAGTGTAATTAACTATTCTTGCATTAGGGAGGAGTCTGGACCTTCTTCCCGCTTCTTCAAACGAATGCTGCACTTTCTCTGTCTCTGCAAAATGTTTCAAATGCTTTTCTCGCCCCCCCAACCCTTTCCATTTCTAATCTTTTCCTGGATTACTGAATGTATAGTTAAACTTCTTATCTCATGCAGGAATTATGTTTGTAACAGAAAAGGAACTTGGGGACTGAATGCCTTGGGGACTTGGATGATGGGATGTAGAGACTTTTATCTTGAGGTTGCTTTTTTGAATCAGACACAAGTTGGTAGTGACCTAAAATTGCCTCAGCCTAATGACTGGTCTCCACTGTGAAATGTGTTTGGTGGTCTCAGTTTAATTCATGGTAAATACTTGTTTGCGCACTAAATTGCTTCCATAACTGGTATCCATGTTGGCAGCCTCACAGAGAGGTCAAGGGTTTGATGGGAACAGGGACTGAGCTATTCTTTCATGCTGTGTGCTGATCCCTTCCAGCCATGCGAACCGAAGAACCAATGCAGTTTACAGTGGGTCGAGGTCTGCTTGCTTGTTAATCTGGTTACTCTCAAGAACATAAATTGCAATATGCTAACTCTGAAAAATGACTTATGATTGAAAATAAAGCTTCGTTCATACAAGGCCCTTTTACCCTGCTGAAGGCCAAGTTATCTCCAGAAGCTTCAGACAATAAAGGGTTAGCCCATGTCAGGACATAGTCTGATTAGCGTAGTTGATGGTATATATCTGGATATAGATACAGTGCACAAACAGTGTAATTCACATAAATAATGTCTGTTGGCCCTCCCTTCTCTTTTTCCCTTCAACCTACTGCTAATTTGTGGTCTCTCAATTTTACTGGCGTTTGTATTCATGTGACTGTATGAGGTATCATCAGATCAGGAACGTCCATAGGTTACAGAAAATGAAGCAGAAAAAATAAGTACGTGGTGAAGTAAACTGAATAAAATTGTTTGCTGTATCAGCCAGTACAAAGAAGATTTTTCTGATTAATGCAAAAGCCATCTGTCACTCCACACATTTACAAATTTAAGATCCTGCAGACTGCTGTGAATAGCAGCAGAAGTAAAACCAAAACTAGCATTTCATCGATGATTTTCACACATTTTCACAAGTATGTTCAGGAAACGTTTCTGCAGTGCGCATTTGAAATTGATATGAGCTGGAGGTCAGTAGAAAATTCAGCTGTCAGATGGTAATTTTTCAGTCACAGATTCACACGAAAATTCAGTAGGACCCTCCTGTCAGTTTGCGCTGGCGGAACTTACAATAAACGTTATGTTATCTGTCAGAAAAGGCACAATAAAATGCAGCCATGAGCATTTTCAGTCTGCATGCCAAGTAAGTCCGAAATGAGTTTTAGCACTGAAAAGAACATCTGCTACATGCATGGGCTTAAGAGTGTGATAAGACGCAAAGTGCGGACAGAAATACAGGCTGTTTGCTGTCACGCAGATACAGACGGTGAAGCTCGAGACCTGAAAGTGAGGTTTGACCACGGTTCCAGGCTATGCATGCAAGTTCTTCAACAATTAGTAGCATAAATTGTATTAAATGCACTCCTGCCAGCTGTTTAGGATTTTCAGGACAAGTCTCTTACTGTGTACTTACAGCATTTACCATTGTAATTTTTAATTACAGGCTCTCATATTAAGTGGAGCCACATGATATTATCATGGTGGAAGTGAATAACAACACTGCTGTCGGAAATCTGTAAGACTGTATGCCACCATCTGAAAATACTGAGCTATCCTTCATTTTACAGCAAGGTAGGCAGGATCAATATTTTCCTATAGTATATACTGTCACATTTGTACATATATTATATTCAAATGTTTTACAAAATAGATGTAAGCTATCTGTAATTATTTTCCAAACACGCTGTCTTTCTGAATTTTAAAGACATAATCCGCTGTAGATTTTGCAAGTAACTTAGAAGCCACAATGTGTAGTGTCAGTATGTGTCAGTGATGAAAGGACAACACTGTAACACTCTTTCTTAACGGATGAACTAGAAATCAATAGTGGTTTTATTTGTCCTGTATTTTTCTTTTCCTGAGGTAAGTTCTAGAGTAATTTCCTTTACAAGGTAGACTTGAGAATGGCACAAAATGTGATAGTTCATTTGTGTCTAGAAAGATCATAAAATCGGCATCACCGCGGGCATGCAGATGAACAGAAAATGCTTGTGGAGAAACGAAACAAACGAGACACAAATGCAGCCAGCCATATGATAAATGAGATTTTATGAATCTGCCTGTTTGTATCTAAGGAAGAACTGGTCTGCCTTGGAGTTTCTCTGTTTTTTCCCAGCTTGTGTAATAAAAGACATTACCTTTCCCTACCAACTATTCCTTTATTTGTAAAAGCACATTCCATTATGGAAAGCAAAATCCTGGCCTGAAAAAAAGAAGTCCGTTTCAAGTCTATGTGATCTTAGTATGTAATGTCTTCTTAACTAGAGTTTTTCAGAAAATATTCCTCACCAATCTGCTGCTTTTCAGAAAAAAAAAAACGTAGGTGAAAAACCAAGCTTATAGCACAGCTGCACCTAGAAACGCAGCACAGCTGTCAGCTGGGGAAGGAGGGAGATTTGCAACTTGCAAACGTAAAAGCACGAGTTCTTCTCCCTTCTCTACTTCTGAGAAAGTGTAAGGGTGATCCTACACTGCCCTCGCTCCTTCCAGGTAAATATACATTAATTCAATGAGAGCTGTATACATGAGCTGCAAGGCCTGCATGACCCAACACAGCGATTATCTCTTTAATTTACAGAAGTAACTGCCAAGTAACTGGTAGTGATTACACATTTCTCTACTCCGTGCATGCAGCTTCACTGGAAAGAAAGAGCATAGCAACTCTGTCTTTAGTTTGCATGTGAGCAGCCTGTTCCTGCACCTTCTAAGGCCAAAAGCTTTGGTGCACCAATTCACTGTACACTGGTTTACAAATATTTGCAATGGGAGAGGGAGCGGATCCTAGGTCATCAGAACTTTAGGAGGTAATTTTCAAGCTGCTGCCGGAGCAAACTGACACGTCTTACTAAAAGTCTCATCTATGCGTAGTAGCTGAGAACAAAACCAATCTGTTTCCCAGCATTGTTTTGCTTTGCTGCTGTGCTCACATAATTCAAACTCGTCGGTACCACTCTAGTGGCAGTTTCCATGAAGCTGATTTTCTATAAATCTGAGTTTACTCTGTGCTAAACTGTTCCTTCTCCTGCATCGCCTTGCAGAGCGGTATTACTCAACACAGTATAAAATTCTTAGTCATTGCTATCACTGGGCTTTCTGTGGCACAGACCCAGTTTTCTGTGCTGCATTCCTCATTTTATAGAACAAACTGGAGCTTGTTTTCATTTGAAGAGCATTAACCAACATCCTGAACACTGGCCATTAGGGTCAAGCATGAAGCATTTCACCACCTCCCATTTTTCTGGGCTGCACTGTGTAGTATCATTAGGTTTGTACTTGCAGGAAACTGAGTCATCTACTCTTTCCTACTTTGATACACCACGGTTGATGGCCATTCAAAGCGGAGAGTGAGGCTTAGCAGTTCTGTTCTGTGATATGATAACCTCTTCAGAGGAAACAGACCGATCTTCAAGCTCAGGTTTATTATGGCATTGAATTTACACCCTCCGCTTAATTAATAATGCAAGTTCTCCTGTCTGGTCTGACCATTCTTCACTGCCCAACCACTAAAGCACTTTCTATCATTATAAATTAAAGCAAGCACTGGAAATTAAGGGAAGAAGAAAAGAGAGTAGGAAAACTAGCCAAGACCAAGAGCACCTGCACAGTCACCCAAATGCCCAAAGGTCACGGGGTGGAATAGCCTGGAAAGCTATTCTAAAGCCTAGTAGAGGCAGGGTGATGGGAAGAAGGGTGGGCAGGAGAAGGGTCCTTCGTAAATTTGCAGAGAGGACCGATGCAAGTCACTGCTTAGGCCCATGGGTGAAATAAATGTTCAGGAGGATTTTAGCATCCCAACAAACCTGTACCTCAGAGGAGATGGAAGGGGGGTTGTACATTTGCTGTACGTGAATAGTAAACACCAGCTGTCAGCAAACGACCAGAACAAGCAAGGCATTTTATGTGCCTAGCTCTTCCATGACCCTCTGTGAGGAGCGTGCCCCTTGTGGCAAGACTGCCAGGGGTACCTTACCTCCTCTTTTTCTCCATCAGGTCAGGCCTCCATGCGTGGTACTTCTGTATGTGATGACCTATTATTTTGATAGAATTAGGATATGGCAGTAGAGATACATTCCAGATTGTTCTTCCTACTGGATTAATCTGTGACTTAATTAAGCACAGTAAAGTTATTATAGCCTGGTACCTGAAATATTTCATACTCTCATCATGGTGTACTGGGCTTGGCACAGATACACCTCCCACGCTGAAAACATGCTATTGATGACAAAACCTGAAAGTCACCACAAACCTTTCATAATCTGAATTACAGAGACAGTGTCTGAGTAGCAATCACATGGCAAAGATTCTCTCTGCATGTTCGAAAACAGTTGGCCTGTGCAATCGGGCAGAAAGGTCAGGAGATGGACAGGGTTATATTATCCACAAATCTGCCAGATTTTGGTCCTCTTGTTGACTGGGGCTGAGTAGGTTGTACGCCCACCACACGTGAAACAGTTGTGGTCATATGAGCACGGGCATGTGAAGTTTTCCCCTCAAAACTACACTGTTGTCTTCCTTTGTATAGCACCGTAGGCTGGGATTTGCGTTGTGTTATCACATTGATATCCACCAACAGTGGTGATGGCGAACACAGTTGACCATTCTGAACCAGGTTTACCTATTAATGTCAAAGTGAGACCTCCCCATGGCTTCCCTGATTCTTGGACTGTCTCGTGAGCCTGCCTCCATCTCACACAAAATTTCCCAACCCTCCACCCACTCTGTCTTCCATCTTGCCTGGCTGGTTGAGAATTCCAGGCTGTTTCTCCTCTTGACTTCCTGGCAATTTGAAAAGAAATGAAAGCTCCCAAGGGCTCTGTTAGTACTTTGTGTGTTTGCTCATACCGCTGTGTGTGTGCGCACAAGCATGTATGTGTGTCAGAGTCCACAAGGCCCCTCTTGCTCTGTTTCCAGGGTGCAGTCTGGATGCCTCTTGTGGTTAACAGTGTACTCATTCTACCTGAAATCAGACCTGAAGTGTGATTGCCCTGTGAAAGATTTAGTTGAGGGCAATTCAGGAAAGAGCAAATACAGCAAGAGTGGCTTTCAGGACCCTAAAGTTCTGCAACCAGTTAAAGAACCAGAGACGAGTTTAGTTAGTCACTAATAACTGAGGGAAATGCAAACAGGAAATGTCATTTTCTTCAGGTAAGGTGCTGTGGATCAAAAGAATTTGGACTTGTTTCCACTGACCACATAAGAGTAAACGTGATTGATAACTTCTGAAAAGTGTTTGAGAAGGCAGAACTGTTCAGTATATGTTGTACCTTGCACGTGAGGGTTAACAGGTCACATCATTTCCTTAGCTGTTTTAATTGGTTCAGCAGGATAAACTATTCTGTTTTGATTCGAAAGGCAAGTCTCACATATTCATATCTACAAGTATGGGGAATACTCAGTCCAAGAGCTAAACTCCTCATCTGATCTCTACAGAACCAAAGTGCAGAGCAACTACACACATCTATTTACTAGAAATTTGGTATTTGATTCTTAAAACTGTGAGTTAGGGTCCTCTCTAATGAAAACAGTTACTCTAGCTAAATGACATTTAGTTATAAGTTGGCTTGCTTTGCAATTGTAGGTTATCCTGGTTTAAAAGACTGGGAAAAGTTGTTATTCTCTACTAGAGAATCTTCCTTTTCCTCGTCTCCTTTTTTTAATGGGTAAGGCAGAAAAAATAGTGATGGCAATTGTTGAGAGGAATTTTAATAATTTGTCATGCTGGCTTGTTTTAACATTATCTGTAAATTGGGATTCTTTGCTTAGAGTAATAAATTAGTGCTGTGTGAAAACATCATAATTTTGTGGATTTCTATGACATGATTTCTATTTAATTTTTCATCAAAGCATACATTTTCCTTCATTGCCTTCATTTGTTAGCAGTTCTCAAGTATTTGTTACAAAACTGAAAATCAGAATAGAATAGATGTTCTGCTGTTTTGCTAGAAAATAGGGAAATCTTGAAACAAAATATAGTGAAATTTAATTTCATTGGAATTTTTCTCTTATTCACTTAATATTACCTGTATTTTTATGAAGAAAACTGCCGTCCTCAGTGCCTGTGTCTGTCTTATACTCATCTTTATACCTTTGGCGGAAATTCCTGATTCAAAACTATTATAAGTATAAAGTTATTTCATTGCTTTTTAAACGTGGTAAAGTTGTAGATTACCTTAAGTTCAGTGTAAAGCCATTCAGGCTTTTTGATATGAACCAAAAATAAGTTTTCCACAAAATGAAAAGTATCTCTGTGCTTAGCCAACTTATGAAAGTACTTCAGACCATAGAGCTAGTCAATCTACCTTGGTTTTATCTCTGGATAAAAAAATCTGCAAAAGGCACAGGATGTACACGTGAGTACGTGGTGCAGAGGGAAGGCAACTGACCTGTGGTGCTATCCCTGGCCAAAGCCTTCTCTTCCCAGGGGCCAGAAATGGCTCCTGCAGAGCCTCTGGCTGGGATTGGAGAGCCTTCAGTCTGTACTACCAGTAACAGATTCATTGCTTGCCACAGAGTGATGACGTATGCATGGCCGTGGCCTGTTTCGCTTTGAGTTTTCAGGGTCACACAATACTGAAACTCAAAGTACAAATAGTGGAGGGGATGTCCCAAAGCACTGCAAAGTGAGTACGCCAGCACCATTTTCCAAAACCTATGCAAATTGCAATTGGTGGGGTTTGCACAGCCTTACCTAGTAAATCATGCTACAAAGCCAACTAGCCCAATTTAGCGTTACAGGCTCAAGCTTCCTGCAGAGTTGCAACAAGTGACTGGTCATCTCAAAAACTCCACCTTGCACTCCTCTGACACAGGAGGCAGCTCTAATAATATCCTCATTAAACACTCCAGAGAGCCCTCAGCAGAGGCTTGTGTTACCTATGTGCCGTACATATTTCATTGAAGGGGGGTTTAGGTGACATAGAGTTTTTGTACTGGTTCAAGCCATGGGATAAATTTCACTGCAAAGCAATAGAAAAAGACCACACAACTGGCTTCAACTAAAGCAGCACGCAAATTGTCACCCTCCATAGCTACTATTGCCACCATCCTGATTTAGATATCAGCATCTTTTGTGAGGCTGGTTTAATTGTGTCATGGCCATATTTGAAAATGCAGCAGCCAAAATATTTGAGGGAAAAGATTTCCTGAAAATTTTATAGTTCTAAAACATGTTGCCAAAATGTCACTTTTGATGAAAATTTCAATGCTTTCAAAGGGCAAACATAAAACTAGTGCAGGTTGAGATTGTGAAATGTTGAAGATACCCAACTAGTGATACTGCCACTTAAAAGAAGAGTTCTGTTTCGATGGCAAAATTTCACACTGAAATGAACCGTTCCTCAGAAATTTTGACAAATGGGAACGTGTTGGACTTTATGTTAAATTGAATTATCACTTGAAAAGGAAATTTACAGAGATAATCACCATTTCACAGAGAATCATATCTCTATATCCATTTATGAGCATACAATAGAACAGGATCTAATGAATCACTGACTTGTGATTCTATTCCACTAAAAATTGTCTATCTTCCTATCTTCCTTCCTCTTCTCCTCATCTCAGGAAAAGAGCAAGATATCACGTGAGACTTTTCAATTGCATGGAGAATCTGATTTTGACAATTGTAGGTTTACAGGCCCATGGTATATTACCGGCTAGCATCCACTGTCAAGTTATATAAAGCAGCTACATTAAGCATTGCCAAAGCACTAATCTGAAGTCAATTAACAATTTTTACTAAGGGGTGTTTCATTCTAATCCTTAAATAATTCACCTGCCTTTGATGTTAATAAAATGGCTTAGACAAGTAATATTTGATGGAAAAAAGCCACAGATGCCAGAAATAACATGGAAAGCTTCTACTTAAAGCAGTTAACAGTTGCAAAGCTAAGTGTAACAATAAAATGTATTCGTTAAAGTGATGTATATATATATTTAAGTGCGCTTAGATTTTATTACTAAAATGTATAATGTGATACACTGCAAAATTTAAGGGGTAGAGCTTTTTATTACCTTCTAAAGTGTTCAGACAGAAAACAGTGGAGAATGAGGGATAATTCACTGCATTTTTGTGGGCAGCACCCACATGTTCACATTTCCCAATGTTTTTTACTTTATGGGAAAAAAAAGAGTGCGCTGGGCAACAACTTGTTTTTTTCCCATGTAATAATCATGTGCCAGTGATTCACTCATTCCTATTTTTCCTTGTGCTCATAAACGGGCAGAGGGATGACTGTCAATGAAACTATTAAAAATGGAGAATACCTCAGAGAGTCGACATTCCAAATGATATATTTAAGATAAGACAGATTCGAACAGGTCACTGGTTTGCAGTTGCACAACTGTCTGGATTTTTTGGATGTAGTTCATTTCATTACAGTCCCCTAAAATTCTGACGCGCATTGTTAGGAGCAAAACATTTTGACGAGCAGACATTACAGTCACTCCCAAATGTGAAAAAACATGAGTCAGGGAAATCTAGGGAATGGCTTTAAGAAAACCTTACGTTCTTTTATTTGTTTTCTGATTTCTGAGCCATTAGGGTGCACTCCCTCCACACTTGCTGTCTTTCCTCTGCACCAATGAAGGCTAGAAAGGTAAATTGATCATTAAAAACACAGACCAAGTCCCATACAACAAATTGCCTCCAGGATCTGGATTCAGGATAAACTAGCAGTGTATCCTGTAGAGAAGTATGGAAAAATCCACTCGGTCCACCTGTATTTTTATGTCACATCTTCACTTCCCTTCTAACATTTGAGTGGTCAAGTTCTATTTTGACGTATCTTCACAGAAAATCAATGGTAAGCTTAGACCCAGAAGTATCACCAGTGGACATTATGGATTTGTAGTCTCAGAGAGGAGAAGGGCTGCTAGGTATTTTAAGCGATCATCAAGGCCATTCCCTGCACTAAAATAACTACAAAACCTATGAGTTAATAACTACAAAAACTATGAGTTATGTACTCAGGCAGTATTTCTTCAAAAACCACTTTTTTTTTCTAATTACTAATCTGTGCAGTGAAAAAAAGTCAAGATGGAAAAAAAAAAGTGAAAAAATTAAGTTCANAAAATTAAGTTCGTTTTTTCCCCTAAAACTATAATCAGAGATTTCCTTAAGCCTGATTATAAAGGTTTTGGGGTTTTTATTACAACAGTAGTGCTAAAACAACGTGGGAATAGAAAGGAATCTTTGTGATTTATACAGCTAGTTATGGCCAAGCCAGGTAAGTCTTCAAATATCCATATTGAACAGTGCAGTTTTTTATCCCTGCAGTCCAAGAAAACCTAGTGGAAAATTTCTGAAAAAGGAAAAAGAAAATGACAAAGTTGATACAAATTACGAATTCCACAAAATCATCACTTCTGGTCAAACTAGATGTAAAACCCTCAAAAAGAAAAGCAGTCACGGCCATCCACTTCCTTAAGGCAGCTAACAAGCTACTAGGTGTTTCCCGTAGCTTGTGCACTGTACAGAAACAGCTCACATGAGGAACAGTTGAACCTCATAGCTGGTTCTTCTGCATCAGTTCCTTTCTGTAACTGTATCTCTGTCCTTAGACGAAACTTTATCATGGAAGCTTGGAGCATCTTCCCCACTAGAAAATGCTTAAGAATAGTCATATATACTGAAAACTCCTCTTTAATCTTTTCTCTTTCCTGTGCAACTATTTAGGAGACTTACTATGCTGATACTGAGTGGCAGTAAGCTACTGTTTTCTACTGGCAATTTGCTGAGTGGCAATAGAAGAAAACGAAGGCGCGAAACATTATAAAGTGATCCATTAAGAATCAATTAAACTTGTGGAAAACTTGAACCGCAAGGGCTCATGAGAACAGAGCCCTGCAGGGGCTGTGAGAGGTGCGAACATCCTTTGACGACCTACTCCTCCTTTCACATACGGGAGAACAACTTAGTAGGGAAAGAACTTGTGTGAAACTGGCTTTGGGAAAGAACAACCGTTATGATATTTGGGAGGGTGCTTGGGAGCAGAGAAAGAAATGGAACTGTCAATTAAATGAGAATGTGCTGAGTGATGGAAGGAGGAATACAGACATTTAACAGAGGGCAAGAATGGATGTTACGACAGTTATGGTTAAGCTGTTATGGTTTCTCACTGGGCAAGAAATCAAGCACGAAGTTGTCTCCCAGGCCTGTCACAGATGTACTTCATGAATTTGCGAGGGCTAGATAACCTCTCTCTGTTTCTGGTTCTCCATCTGTCAATCAGGAATAAAGAAGTACTCCCGTTAACAGGTTGCTACAGGATTCTCCCCAATCTCCCATTCCTGGGAAATGTTCAAATACCATGGTGTGGAGACTTGTAGAAAAAAACAATCCTGCCTCTATCAATAGATAGAGAAAGGTGAGAAGTAAGACAAAAGAAAAAGTCAGTTAGAAAGTTAGAAAAAGTCTAAATATGTTTTGAAAGTTTTCAGATCTCATACTCAGTTTTTATATGGTACCCATCACTATGATATTAGAGCACCGTCTGATAGCTGTGTGAGCAAGATGACTAATATCTGTCATGTTAAGTTCTTTCTCCTCCCAGGGGAAAATTGTGGGGTTTTAAAATATGTATTTATATCTTCTTTACTGTGTGATTTTATTATTAAAATCTGGGTCAAAGAAGTTCACTTGCTCTAAGAGCAGAGGTAAGAGCACATTGGGGAGCTGAAATTCTGCAAGAGGTGATCCACAAATTTGGACTAAGGCATTGAGAAAGTCCTGTCTCAACACAGCCTACTGGCATAGTCAGGATTTACTCTTGTTAGAGCAGCCAGCATTACTTTTTCAGATCTACTATAGGTCTCTACTCATAACACTCTCTAACATGAATGAAGGTTACACTTTCTGTATTACATGAAATGTGCAGCTATGGAGAAGTACTTCCAGGCAGCGTTACAAGTGCTGACCTTCGTCCATGGATGCTGCCATGTTTACCTAGGAGATAGATAGGACAGAACTGGTGGGTACGGTATAAGCATTCAATAACCAGCACTTCTGAGAAAGAGAAAAAAAGGAAAAGAAGACGAAGATATGCAGTGAATTTTTCATGGAAGTTCTCCATTTCTATTTGGTTTGACTGGATTGAGTGCTTTGTTATAAATCACTGTACACTTGGCATTGGATACGAGGTTTAGACGCAAAATGTGACCCAAAGAGCATTTGAAAGGCTTAACAATTAACTCTGGGCATGAGGATGCTGCCAACCCCCAGGATATTATTAATAATACATTATCTGAGAAGATAGCATAACAGAGCAGTTTTCTGGTTTTGAGATAATTTGTAGGAAGCTGAGGTATTCAAGATGAAGGGGAGGGAGGCAGGCCAGAAAGGAGGTGCTCAGAGAGCAAGGTTGACTGCTAGTCTCCCATCTCTGCATTCCATTTCTAATGTGATCCAGTCCTCAATTAAAATGCTGTGCTTGTCCAAATAAGTTTTTATTAAGAAAATAAAACCACCAAAGAGGAGGTTGTGCAAGCTATCTCAAGCTCCAGAAAAGCAGGGACTTACACACATACGTAGTGGGCAAGCGCAGAGGTTTTATTCATGCATCTTCTGGCACGTCCCAATGCACGCTAACTTTCCTTTGGGGACTCATCGCTTCCCATTGGCAAAGTAGGGTTTGAGAAAACAAAACAGCATTTACAGTAATAGACATGCCAGCATGTCGTGCAATCTTTTAGGCTTTCTTGCAAGTTTTTTAAGACAACGGAACGTAGAGGATGTGTTTTAATAGGTAGTTGTCACTGATTAATACTTTTTATTCTTTTTGTAGCACAATTTAATGAATGTGCAAACTGATTTATGGTTCCCCTTCTTGCTATTGTCTCTGCTGAAGTCAATATGTAGATCTTAGAAAAAATACTGCATTACAAAATTTCAAGTCACAAAATAAAAGGCAGTAATGAAGCTCCTCCTTTTTCTGGACTAGCCAGGGCGTTCTTCTTTCATTGTGTATCACACATTTACTTCGCCAGGTCCTGGCGCAAAGGAAAAGGAACAATGAAGTCCCCTTCTGAATCTTTACTCCTGTTCGTTGTACAGTGTTTTCCAGAGGGCAGAGGACAGAGCTGGCTTGCATCTGTAGTATGTGAGCTGAGATCCTATGCTGTCTGAAGTCATCCTCTATCTAGGGCTTCTGCCTGCAAGAGGGATTATTTACTGTACCAAAGGCACTTCTGTCTCAGTTTAGATCTTCTTTATCACAGGGAATGAAAATTGTAAGTCTCCTTTTCACGATTTTGCTCCTGCACACCTTTTCTCTCTGGAAGACTGCCAGCCACAGAGTAACCCCAGTCAGTATTTTAAGACTGATGTGGACGTAACTGTCACATGCCTACTTTTTAAAAACAGTGCATTCTTTGGAACAGTAGGTAGCCCTTTCAACATCTTTTGTAAAACAATGTTGGCATTAAATGAATCCCAACAGCAAAGTAGGAGTGAGATATGCAAACATGCTTACTGGCTCTGTTACAAGCTGGATTCAGACCTCACCAATACTCTGATGTTTCCAAACGAAGATGGATTTNTAACTGTCACATGCCTACTTTTTAAAAACAGTGCATTCTTTGGAACAGTAGGTAGCCCTTTCAACATCTTTTGTAAAACAATGTTGGCATTAAATGAATCCCAACAGCAAAGTAGGAGTGAGATATGCAAACATGCTTACTGGCTCTGTTACAAGCTGGATTCAGACCTCACCAATACTCTGATGTTTCCAAACAAAGATGGATTTACTCTTTTATTCTTCAGAGCAAAATCTGTTCTAGGTTGTGCAGATAAAAGGAATCTTAGCAGCAAAATATTTGGCAATATTTCCAAACATGAGCTACCTACTCACATCAGTGAACAAAACTTACGGCTTTCTCAGACTGAAAAATTAGAAGTGTCATTACCTCTTACAACCTCCCATGTCAAACATTTCTACTTGAATTTTTATGTTTGAGCTGTCCATAAACTCTACGCATTTCAGAGCTGTCACTCAAAGGACCACAGAATCTAGCTTGTAAGGTGACTGTCCTCCATGACCATTTATATTTTAAGTTTATGTGGGAGACATCAATACTTCCTTAAGCAAGCAGTTTCTACAAATGCAGTCCCCTTTGCTGCATAGACCAGTAAGATCTTTCACATGATGAAGAAGAAAACAATTGTTCATCAGTGATCTACTATCTGGTTCCAGAAATTAGTTCTGGAAGCAATAAAACTACAAGTACTATGGCACAGATTTGTGAGGTGCTCCAAACAAATGCTCCTTGGCTATTGACCATTCAGGTCACATCTTACGCAGCCACTGACTTTTTTCTTACAGAATCAGTAATATTACGTTAGTGTATTTTCTCTGCTTGTCTACTTTCTACTGAGTGCTAATCAGCCTGGTTAACAAAACAGGATGTGTCACTCATTTGAGTTCTTATCATAAAACCCAGGTATGTTTACCCCAAAGAGATTTTGTTAATATCATGTGTATACTTGCAAGCTTGTAAAGAATGAACAAAGGTTCTTTAGTGACTTATTTTAGCTAGTGAAGCTAATTTCTTATTAAAAATAGTGTGAAGCTGTATAGTGTTAATTTTATGGTTTAATAGCTTCTAAAGCCCAAGAGTATTAAGATATCCAGTTACTGCATTCCATGGAAAACCTCCTTCCTCCACTGGCCCTGTGTGGAGGATGATAAGTATGCTCTGTATCACAGTTTCAACAGAGAAAAGCAAACCTATCTGTTAGGAGTCTGTTTAGTCAGTATGGAAATGGCTGCTGCTGTGTGCCATGAGGGGTGCATACCTGACTGAAGCTAAGTCACTGTTTAGACTTAGCAATTCCTTGCACAGAATGTTGCAAGGAATGAGGGTTAGAGTGCTTTTTGCAGGTAGCGAGGCTCTGCGGTGCATCGTGCACTGTCAGCACTACATGAATCTCAACGTGGACATGTGGGACTTTTCAGTGGGAAAGATCATCCAACCTGGCTGCCACTCCTTCAGACAGATTATAACTAACTCTGTCTTTGACTAATCTGTGCAGTTCACTGAGTCCAAATGGAGTTGAATTTACACAGATTCTACTGACCTAGTTTGGAATAAAACTCAGTTAGTTCAGAGAGGAAACGAAGTTAATATGGCATATGCAAGCTTCCCTGTGCAAGCATACCACTTGCATTTGCAGGTTAGAATGTGCCCAGCACCTTGTTTTCTTTCTGAAAAGACATTATTTTAATTGATGATTAATAAATATTCCAGTCTAGTTTTATGAGATTCCATCACAATTCAGGAAAAAAAATAATAATAAAAAGGGAACTATTTTCAGAAGTTCAGAAGTCTTAATTGAAATTAATTTTCCTGTCTTATAAGTTTTCAAGGAACTAAAACCTGTTGCAGGTCGAGATGACAAGATCTGCTGCGAACACCATTCTTATTCTGGTTCAGCCTGTTTCACACCCCTATAATATTCTCCAAAAGAGATTGCACTAATAGCTACAAACTCTAGGGTGAGGCATCCATAGCCTCCCCTCAGATCCATTATAGCTTTGAAAAGACATCTAGGTTTAACAAGCTCTAGAGCTTGCTGCAAAGTAAAGGCAGGAAAAAGCTTAAATAAAACATAGAAAGTTAAAGCAAATTAGAAGAGACAGTACTAATTATAGTGGACTAAATTGTCATACATCAGTGACATACATCATCGCAGCTTCTCTGAAGACCATGGGATCCTGACCTTAAAATACAGGATGGAGTCCCGTTGCAAATTAAGCAAGATTAGTAGGTTTTCCTCCTTTGCTTGTATGCTTGCTTGCCTTGAGAAAAACACATGTTATTAATTTTGCCTTCCATCTGTACAAGAAGGTAGCAAGTATGCAGGCCATATTCCTGGACAGAAGTGAAAGAAAACTGGGATCAGTTGAATTCCAATGGAAAAACATGGAGCAAGCGGCTGCGAAATGGCCACCCAGGTGTGAAGCTGCTTGTCTGATTTAAAGGGTCGGCAACATAAACACAGACAAGAAGTTTCTAAAGGGGTTAGTCCTACTGGCGACTAGGAGAATGTAAAGGCAGTTTCGGTGTTGTATTTCCTGCTGTTATATCAAAGGTGAAGAGCCCCTTTGTCAGCTTGCCGCCGTGGATTTATAGCCAAACTTGGAAAAGTACTGTGCTTCCTCAATAATGACTGCCATCACTGGGAGCTGAAGAGCACCCAGCAGCATGCAGAATGCACTTAGTCATCTTTCAAGGTGTATACTATCTTGGAATATTTTTTAAGAAGCTGATGCACCAAATAACAAAACAAAATAAACGGGTAGAATTGTTTCCCCTGGCAGCATGACTCATGCTGATCATCCTACTTTTCAGTTGACTTTGTAACGCCATAGTGATTGTCATCATTATCAGATGTGGTTCTTTCTTACAGAAAGTCACAGACACTTGCCAGAGTCACAACCCATTTCAAACTACAATAACACAAAGCAAGGATAATTTTGTGGCTTTTTTTCTCATGACGTTTACCCTCAACATACAGAAACTCAGATAAAATCCTCAGATGGTAATTCGTCTAATCCCCTAGAGACCAACCCACAACACAGCAGTCATCTCAGTGATAGCAAATAAATGCTAAATAAATATCAATGCTGATAAAATAAATGGGTACACTTAGATGTAGATGCAATTGCACAGGACGATAGACATCAACACATATGAACATGAGGAAATACCGTTCAAGTCAGAGAAAAAGATAACCAGAATCACCCGTGTTGTCTGGATGCTCTGGGTTCTCCATCAGAGCTGGAGAAGTTACGCTTTGGATTGACCTTGAATGGTCTGAAGCAATAGCCCTGAAGTGATTTCACAGGCTGTTGAAAGTTACCCCTAACATCTAGACACCTTCCTGACATCTAGGCTTGAAGATGGGATGGTTCAATCTTAACCTTGTGATAGAAAATCCAAACAAGTAATTATATGTCATCTGGTGGTCAGAAATGTGACATAACACATTCTGTGAGATAACAGAGAATGGGGAAATCCCTTATCAGCTTGACACTTCTTATGAGTTCAGTGGCATGACCAGTTATAGGTCTGGTGGTGTTACCATGCTGCTGCTGAGATAAGACCCATCACTGCGCTTGCCAGCTCCAGCACGATATGCGCTGGAGGCACATTTTATAGATTTATATCTCTCTTGTAGTGCTTATAGTGTCCCAGCCTGTTACAGACCAATGTCTTCACATATGGCAGCCAACTGCCTAGTCCATCTCTGTTCATTTCATTGTGTGGACTACCTTTTTTGACCTTAAATTCTGGGAATTCAAACATAAGTTGCATAAGACTTGGGTGTGGAAAAAGGACATACTGCACTGGAGTCATCCCACTATGAAGAGGGGATGCCAGCAGCACTCAAGCTCAGGAGAGACCAAACACTCCCTTGTGAAATAATAGAGATGATGTCAAGGCTTCACTGCACATCAGACTATCTAAACCAACTTAGAGTTTCTCATCACACACCTATTCCTTTAATCTAATAACTCATGTTAGTAGTCCTACTCTCCCCTGGTTAACCACTTATGCTGCTTATCCATCTCAACTGACACCTTGTGAGTGTCACAACATTCTGGACTGTGAATAACAGGTATAATTCATGTTGCTGGATGAACTGTTTAGGTCATGGGAGGTCTCAGAGAGAGAAGCACAATGCATTTTCCTGTCCTCCAAGCTGTGCCCCTGCAGTGAATTACCTGGAGGTTTTTAACTACAACTGTGACACTGAAGGATCCCAATATGCGTGGTATATGGCATCCCAAGAGGGCAATTTAACCAGCTTTTCTGTATTGTGAGGCCTCATCTTCTTTATTTTGGCACTGGGCAGGTTCAGCATAGTGACTCAGGGTACTTTAACCATGCTTAGATGGTGTCCAGCTTCTTCTTTTCATACTTTTTAAAAGAGAGTTTTCTCTAGTCTTTACCATGATGGGCATTTCCATGACCATATTAACAGAATCATAGAACCATTCATTAGAAGGAACTTCTAAAGACAGTCTAGTTCAGCCTCTTACTCAAGATCAGGTCACCCATGGTTTTGTCTTTTTGAGTCTTGAACACACCGTGCAAAGATGTAGCTTCGCTGGTGACCCGATCAAGTGCTGTGCCAGCTTCCTAATAAAAATAAAAACCCAAAACATATTTTTCTAATGTCCAGCCTGAATTTCCCAACCTGCAACTTGGGGCTGTCACCTCTTGTGTATGTCTGAGGCTGCCAAGATGAGTTTGGCTCTATTGCAATTCCACTCTAGGCAAGTGTAGGCTACTACTGGGTTCCCTCTTAGCCTCCTCTTCCTCCGGGTAAACCAGTCCATCTCCCTCAGTTTCTCCTTGCAGATCATGTGCTCTTAACCCTCTTGGTAAACTTCCGTTGTTCCCTCTCCAGTTTATCAGCAGCTGTGTCCTGAATTTGCAGGAACTTCTGCAACATGCCCACAATTTTGTCCAAATGTGCCCTCTACAGAAAACACACTCTTCGATTGCTACCTATAGAGCAATTGCTCTTAGGATGGTAAGATGCCTTTGTCATTCTCAGCATTTTTTCCATTTGCAATAATTGTGAGAACATCATTTATCTTGCAGGCCGTAAAGGCAGTGGAACCCAAAATCTTTTACGTAAAGCTTCCTCACATCTTCTCAAAACATTTGCACTGAACTATCCAGCTTCATAGAAAGAGAGAAAAGATGCAAAGGAAAGACTCCAGAGCTGTTTGACTGTGGTGCTGAGTGAGTATGTGGGAGAAGCATGTTCAAATCCCTGACGTAGAATGGAAAATCCCTGTCCTGAGTCAGGTAGAGCAGAAAGCTGCATCTAGGTCTTCCACATGCCTGCCTTGTCCCTTCACCACCCTGCTAAAGCAACACATTGATCCCAGCAGTACATACAACCGATAGAACATTTCTGGTTTCATTTCAACATGGAACAAAACCAAATTCTTAAACCTCGAAGCAGTCATGTAAGCAGAATTGCTGTCCCCTGGTCAGCTAATGTTTACTGACATCTTTTCTGACCTCAGTTACTTTGGTTACTACTTGCCATAATTGTCCCCTGCCCATTACACATTGAAAAAAAGAAAAAAGGTAAAATGAAGAAGCTATTCTAAGGGTGTTCCCACTTCCAGCACCATGTGCGTGTTTGTAAGCAAGTCTTTGGTCTCACATAGTACGAGTCAAGTGTTCCGGGTCAGCCCACAATGAAGAAGGGTCTCCATCAAAATACCACTGCAATCCACTTTTAGTGTTATTTCTGAGAGTAATCTTCTGGAAAGTGTTTTTTTTTCTGTGTCTTCATCAGAACCATCCTAGGCTAGCAATGTCTCACTGCATCCTCACATTTTATTTGCCCATGACCATGCCTATCTGTTGTGGTTTAACCTTAATAGGCAGTTAACAACTACACACCTGCTTGCGCACCACCACTCCACTCTGCCCCCCCCTCCCCACCCCCAGCTGGATGGAGGAGAGAATCAGAAGGGTAAAAGTGAGAAAACACGTAGGTTGAAATAAAGACAGTTTAATAGGTAAAGAAAAAGCTGCACATGCAAGCAAATCAAAATACGGAATTTATTCACTACTTCCCATCGGCAGGCAGGTGATGAGCCTGCAATTATTTCAATCATTACTCAGAAGAAAGGGATTTACATATGCTATCTAAACAATGAATGAACATTTCACTCTGCTTAACAGCACGGTTTCTTAAAATTATAAAATTGATGTGAGGACTTGGAAGAAAAAAAACAAATCTCTGCAGAAAGCAGCGTAAGGATATGGAATTAGGGTTTACAAACTTTAATCAGCTTTAATTGAGGGTCTCAACCTTTGTCTCCAATTACATGTGACTCAGTTTGTTTATTTGTTCCTGTTTATCAAGGACATGTCTCTGATCCTCAGGAAACAATTTCTGTGGATGCTTAAATGCAAACCATGACTGGGGAGAACCTCTGAAACTTTTCACTTGTCAACACGTAGGAGAAGAACTATGTAACTTTTCTCCTGTTCTTTCTAACATGTGGTATGATCAACTAAATAATAATAGGAAAAAAAGTAATTTCTGCTAAACAAGAAAGGATTCATTCCCTCCACAGCAAGAATTTTTGTGTCAAATTCTACAGTTTATTTGAGACCAAGTGATAATTTTTGGTGTGACTGCACCTACCAGTAAATTTTATTGCTACGTGGTTTTAGTCATAAGTATACTTATTAGAATGTGAAGAAGAGAGGTGTAACTTTAATCACTGTCTCCACATCTGCGCAGGGCCATGAGTAAAANCATGAGTAAATTTAGGTGCACACATTCAGTATCAGGAAATACGAAAGCTCCAATAAGATTTACAGTTTTGTGTAATTATCAGCAAATAATATTTGTCATGTAGTTGCTCCAGTAAGGAACTAAGCTGTGCCAATACTGTCACAATAATGCCAGAAAGAGAGCATAATTGTGATAAAATATCAGAACCTCTTCAGTTTCTCTCCTCATTCCCTGGGTTATACAGCAAAGAAGGTAAAAGCTTAGTTGTACCTTTTCTTGTATCCCAGACAAGGTGATCCAAATGTGTGTGGCTTCAGTCTCAAGAACATATATGCATCTTGCCATAATGTCTGTGAATCTCTAATTCAGCGAGAGTTTTCTCTGGCCACGTGCAGATGTCTGCAGTATAGACTTCTACATGCGAACTACTTGTGCAGGCGTCCTTATCATTCAAGGGAGAGGCAGGCTCCTCTCCTCCTGAAGTAAGTAGCTAAAATAGATCAGATGAAGAGTGCCCATCTAAGAATGAAGGCATTTTATTCAGAGTCTCCAGGTATGTCCTTTGGAGGCAAATCTGGAGGCCCTTTTCTTCTCAGAAGATACAGGGGCCTGACGAACTTAGGGAAGTTCTCCAAATTATCCAGCTGAAGCAAGTGTATAATCACCAGAATTGCAGGTGACAGCAGAAGTAGTAACTCATCTGCCTGTACCCTAACAGACAAATTTTAAGGCACAAATTTTTCAAAACAGCTAGAGAGAAGAGCTACTGCAGTTCTGTGAGAGTCTCTGGACAAAATGGAAGGATTGTAATGAACTCCAGAATTCAGAAAGTAAAAGGAAATAACTTCTTCTGATTTTAGAAATTAATTCTGCCACTGACCTAGCTGTTTAGTTTCTTTTAACATTAGTAATAACTTTTGAGTCTTAAGGATTAAAATAAAGAATGTCTAAAACCAACCAGAGATGAGAGGAGAAATGTTACGCTATGACTGGACCATCAAATGAGTGCTTTTGCAGCATAACATAATATTGTGAAAGGCAGTGTCATAAAGTAGATTTTCCTTTGTATTTCTTTTTACAGAAAAAACATATGCAGTGGTTTGAACATTTGTGTATGGTTTGCCACAATGATTGTCATATAATTAGACAAGTGGTTTGGTTACTTTGGTTACATCTTCATATGCATTCATATATGGCTTTGTAACCTGGATAAGTGACTAATTGCCTAAGATATTCATCTCCATATATACCTGATTTGGATATTTGCTCAGAATATGATCAAATCCCTATCTTGGTCAAGAAAGTATTGGTAATAGTAAGGTGGGCTTACCAGGAGCTCGTGCCCTTTGTACAACTACATGGAATCTAGCTGATTCAAGATTACTGGCAATTTGTGTTTTAAGATAAAAATCTTTCTATTACGCAAATCTCACATAATGGATGGTGGGTGACTTTCTCTTGAACACACTTCATTGCTTTTTTTTTTTATCTCTAATCAAGACTGCCACATCCGTGACAAATTTCTGAAGAAAAAAAAAAAACAAACCCAAGACACTCTCTTTAAAAACAATAGATGCAAAAAGAATAAACATATAGTTCTTAAAATATACAAGAAAGCAAATGAAGTCTACATGAAAAAATGATGCTAAAATGCGTAACATTTCTATCAAAGTTGAACTACTAGAAGAATGGTTAGCATGCCTCAGCAAAGAGGAGAAAAAGTATACATCAAGCTGTCTATAATTCATATTACCGTTAGCTACTCCCATCAAAAGGTGGCTTTCCATGACAGCACAGCAGGCAGATTGTCACTTTCTTACCCTTCCGTCAGGCAGATTTGCTTAGCTTTGTAATTTTTGCATCTGCTTGATCCGCTACCATAAAAACTCAGCTACTATGTCTATTCTGTGCCTCTACCTTTCTGAGTGAGTTTTTATCACTAACCTTAAAAAGATTATGAGTATGCTCCTGGAAAGATGTATTAATAGAACAGATACTGAAACACATCAGGTTGAAAGCAAACATGTCTGTGTGAACAAGCCCAAGAGATGACGTTTCTAGAGCGCCCCACTTCCACAACCGCTGCTGTAATGGAAAGTCCAAACTGCATATTTTTTTGTTCTTTTATGTCACTGCTGCTGTTTGTTACAACCCTCCCACAGACAAAAAATGATTTGGAGGTACAGGACTTGTTGATGAACTCCTTTGCTCTTTAGTACTTTTTATTGCATCGAGATACTGGTAAGCCAGATGTAGAAGCTGAAAATGTTCTTGAAACTATTGACTCATAGCTGAAAACGCTTGCAGAGATGTTTTGAGGGCTTAATTTGTACATTATTATTTTATGTTAAAGCAGAAGGTGCTTATAGATGATTTGTCTTCTTTCATGGGAGTACTGTGTTGTTCTTTGGAAGATAATGTTGACAAAGAAAATAATGGTAACTGAATTTTTCAAAAGAGGAGTTGGATTGAATTTTGGCTTGAGGTTTGGATATGTTCTTAGTTTAGCAGAGCTACTTCAAACATTGCTAATTAGAGAAGCATTAACATAAGAACAACACTTCAAATTCATTGATGTCATCTTGCTAACAGATTTGGATACATGGGCCATAATCCCGCTGAAAGCCAAGAGCTGGTTTTTTTCCAAAATGGGGAAGGCCCGCATGTCCAGATCTCTTTTCATGGTTGGAGGGAGTGGGGGAGATGGGATGTGTGGGATCATTTCTTAACAGTCATTTTTCTTCCCAGGAGTCATCAGCAATAATGAAATACACAGAACGTGTTTGGATCCAGCATCAGACTGGTTTTGGTTTGTGACTTGTTTTTTGGTCAGAATTAGAGCTTAATGTAAAATCTCAAGAGTTTTCATATGGCATATGATACTGATATCACCTGCTAAGTATTGTCCCAGCAGGAGTGGCTACACTGACCAACAGAGAAAACAGGCCCCCTCTTGTGTTTAGAAGGTTTCAGGTACACCTCTCCAGTTTTTGACCAGGAGACAATTTTACTGTGTGCTACATTTTTTCTTATATGAATACACATCAAAATTCATCTTTTCTTCTTAAGTCAGTGCCCTTGATATTAATTTGCCTGGGCCAGCAAGAGGGTTTCAGGATGGGTAAGGTCGTTTCGCTCGCTTTAGGTCGGATGTATAACATTCCTAGTGCCTGAATAGCAAATGTCATACTGGCAAGACTGAAAGAACATGATGTATCAAGATGGTTTATTACCAACTCACATGGTCCCAGCCCTCCAGCAATCCAGTACCTAGTAAAATTATTAATACCTAATAAAGAGGCTTATTGCAGCTCTGAAGCTAGTGATTGTTTTTTAATTACATATTTCTTTTGATTTAATAAGGTAGTAAATATTTTCTTCATCTCTCTTTAAAGAAAAATATGCATTTTATGTATTGATACCCTTTATATAGGTTATTTATATTTCGTGCATAATCATCACCATATTTACCCTGGGTTACATCAACTTTTTAGCCATCTTTTTACATTATTTTTGCTATCTTTACAAAACAACAGTTATTTTACAAGCTGTAAAAAGAATTCCTTAAAGGGTAAAAGATATACAAATTCTTCCTTGGTAGGAATACGCTGCAGAGTAAAGAGAACCCTTACAGAAGTCACAGAACGTTTGTGTTCGTTCCAGCTCATCCCTGTGAAAATGAAGTGATGGGGTCTGAGCCTGCATGCGCACTCAAATTTAAAATAGGACTGTAGCTTGCATATATAGATGGTATGCTTGAAGTTAAACAGCAGTGAATTGTCCACAGGACAGGATTCAACACAAACCTGCCCGCCTTCAAGAGACTGAACCACACGGGTATCTGATCCACTGCATCCTCACACTATTGTTGGCTTGGTTTTAGCTAGCTCATTTGTTAAGCCAGGCATATACAAGCGTATCTAGACTCACACACCTAGTCACAGCACAACCTGAGAAGGTCTCCATGCCCAAGCTGACCCAGGACCTTCAAGTTTTCTTCTATTCTCTCTGTTGCTTTCATATCCAGTGTTACATACACACAGCAAAATTAATAGTACTCAGAAATGTAAATTTGAGACAGTGGCTATCTTAGAAACTTGGGTGCTTCCTAGTCACATTAATCGGTTTAACATCAGGATGAGGTAAAGTGGAAAGCATTAGCTTTGTCATTACATAGAACCAAATTCAGCATCTCTAAATGTGCCATTAGTCATGCTTCTCTCTCACCCATCTTGATGCTATCAATAAGAACACAAACGTCTACTAGAATTCCATCTCATTCAGGCTCTTTGTATCCAGAGGTATTTGAGTTTGGCTTGCACACGCTCCTGAAAACACAGTGTATGGAGAATTTATTTTTTTAATCAGGGTCACTGCTAGGATTCCTTCTACAGCACTGGCCCCCAGAAAGTTGCATCGGCACTTTCATTGCCCATCAGAACTGAGGAAACAGCTAACAGCAGCACAGGGACAGGGACGGGTGGGGTAGGAGAAGAGTGCGGGAACTTCCTGTGATGGACAGCATGCTGAAGAAAATATCTGTGTAACTGCACCCTGAAAATAGTCAAGAATGCTTGCTAGGCCTTGACTTGAGACTAGCTGAGATTTACTTTTAGCTGACATGACCTGAGAATCTACTCTGGCCCATTCTGTCTTGTTTAAATAGCAGCTTTGAATTCAACTTTTCCTGTCACAAACCTCCTTAAACGAAAGAAATCCGTTAAGCAACAAAATGTGCAATATGTTACTGCAAAGGAAGCAGCATATCCCTACATAACTGCAGCATATCCCTACAAGTTATTTGAAAAACCTAGCATGCAGTAAGTAGACAGTCTACTGTGCTATAGGCTGTAAACACAGCCCTTATATTATCCTCTTCACATTTTCTTAGGAGACCAAAAGTTGTATGGCAGAACTGCTAATTTAATTGTGGCACGCACGAGACATGGATGTGCACCAGGGCATAAAATACATTAGCAACAGCACAAAATACATAGTTGGAGCAACGTCTAACAGTTTCTACTAGTGTATAGACTCTTTGCTTTTATTCTACTTTAATATTCTACTCAATGAGTCACATTAGCGGTTGTATTTGCTGAGGTGTAACGTTTTATAGAAGGGAATAATTTTGAGTGTCTAAAGCCACCTTGAAACTGAGGGCTGCAAGTTCAACAGCAGATGCAAATGTTATTCCCAGCCCAAAACCCCAGGCCACTGGTGTTACCTTCCATTGCTCCATGAGACAAGTAGCTGTCAGCTTTACACAGAGCCTTTAGGCCTGCGTATCTGAAATGTTTAGCATTGAAGAAAGTGAAGTCTCTTTCTCCTCACTGTCCCTTCACCAATCTGTTTAGCTGGAGAATGGGGACAGTAATGAATCATGGCAAAGTGATGGAGTGCACTGTGTCCAGTTACTCCTTGCTGCAGGAACCAAAATAGAAGCACTCAGTCTTTATTTGAAAGAAAAGAAAGAAAAGAAAACCCATCCCATTGGAGCTAATGGAATCTTGCCT
The DNA here is from genome assembly GCA_013398225.1 of Steatornis caripensis. Classification (NCBI taxonomy): domain Eukaryota; kingdom Metazoa; phylum Chordata; class Aves; order Caprimulgiformes; family Steatornithidae; genus Steatornis; species Steatornis caripensis. Next base: position 23,153 of record VZSC01012648.1, on the reverse strand, counting down.
CAGTAAACTTACAGGGTTTAATCCTAAGGTAATATGGGGAAAAGAACATATACAGAGAGGAAGATAAACAACAATAAAGCCACATACCACATTTTTCGTGATTCTTTCTTTAAATGTAAAACTATTATCTGGCAACCCATGTTCAAAGGAGGAACCTCTGGTCTGAAGTGAAGTCCTTGAATGTGTCAGTGAGCAGTGTAACTCTCTGGGCTATGGTGACATAACAAAAACCACTTTGCTCCATCCCATAAGAAGTCTGTTTTCCCTCTGCTCTTTGATCCAGATACAGCAAATGAAGGGAGAACAACCTCGTGGTTTGGGCACGGCTGTTGCCGTCAACAGCGTTGGGTCTTCTCCAGGGTCAGCTGCAGACCTGCTGCCTATGTCAAGTTGTACAGCTGCAATCTCTGTCTTTTGCTGCTAGCTACCTAAATGGTACAAAACCCTCTCTCTGTGATAGCTTTGAAGCTACATTACTAAGGGGATGTAAAGAATTTTAAAAATCCCTCTGTTAAAATGCCTAATTAGTGCCAATGTATTATAAGAAGAGGCTTTCTCCAGGCCACTCTTTTACTGTCGCTTGGTCAATTAGGGTAAATGAAAAGACAATGGCTGTGATTTTCCACTCCTTCCCTCTAGTTTCACATTAATGTAATAGAGCAATTAACACTTGAGGCTTCAGCCTCTACAGCTGCTAGACCGGAGTGAGCAGTTGCGGCTGGACCACAGGGAAGTCTGAGCTGAGCCAGCCTCAAGTGAGTGAAGGAGGCAGAGCTGGGAGCCAACAACCTGGCTCCACAGCCATACGTGTGTGAAGTCTTTTTGATGTACGCCTAGATGCAAACAAGAGGCTGAACCCTCAGTAATAAATAGCAACACTACATAATAATAGCCGGGAATTACTAAGTGCTTTACACTTATATAACACCAGTCATACGAGACATGCTCGACATTTTGCAAATCCTAACCTCTGCTATTAAGTGTGCATGCCATGAGCTTATTAATTAAGTGGGTTTTTTCTGGGTTATTTTTAACCTGGAGCAGTTCCTTGATACAGATCACAACATAGCCCCACACATAGTTACGTGAGCATTAGTACCTAGATGTTGACGGGTGTTGATAACAGAGGAAGGGAAAGTGAGGTGTTTGCACCACTGTAGTCCATGAAGCCTTCATATTGTTAAACCACAAGTTTAGGCAAAATTATATTTAATTCCTAACTCCAGCAATGCAGTTGTGATTAAGATTTTACTGCCTTTCATTACAGTCTCATTCCCCAGAGTTGTAAGAACAATTAAAAGGTTTTTATTCCATGTCCTTGGCATGACCCTTTCAAAAGTAGGTTAGGGCTCACCTTTCGCCTTCTCCTACCTCGCTGCTATTAAAGACAGGATTGAATTTTACAGCCACTAGATCTACTTAGAGTTACATTATGATTCATAAATTCCCTGAGGCAGAGACTGGAGCCAGATCTGTTGCTGGTATAAGCTGGCACGGCTCCACTGATTTTGGCACTAATTTGCACCACCTCACCTGTGTATGTTTTTCAAGGCAACGTGTTGCCATTCAAGCAATAATAAAATGAATGTGTCATTATAATGAGTGCTGTACTTGTGTTGGCTACAACAAAGGTACATGAGGCTTGAATTTGACTCAGTATTTCTTTGGCTGATAGGGAAATCATGGTCCTACAGATAAACAATATGTTTTCTGTTTGTTCTTTTATCAATATCTGGATAGAACATATGGAGGAGTTTTTGAAAGCTTTCTTCTGAGCAAGGTTGTTTTCCACTTCTGAACTGCCAATTTACCATGAGAAATCCGTTCACTGGAATGACAGAATGGGCAAGATGTACAGCAGAAATAGTATGGTCTGTTGCAATAAATTACAGGTTTCTTTTTCATCTGCAGCAGTAGAGGCGGCACTGATGCAATTAGCTACAGCTGGTTATAGAAAGAAAACATGCATCTGTAGATGGCTCAGACTGGAGGGAACCAAGATGTATTTTCTGGAATTTATCACTGTAGAGAGAGCAGGGGGAAAAAAGAGCTGCAATTTTCATTCCTGGCTACAACAAACTCTAATAACCTTTATTTCCCCCCTGTTAAATGAACTTAAGCTAATAAACACATTTAGTCCATTACATAGTAATTAGCAAATGCATCTAGGTCATCACAGATGCTCCAAAGGAAGGATTTGAAAGGTCCATTTTCTGGAATAAAGGATTTGAAATAATTATTTCCTGAAGTAAAGAACTGAAGTGTGCCGTATGCTACATGCCCTTTTACCTCTAGGCTTCAAATATCCCATTTAATTTTATTGTAACAAAGGCTTGGGACTAATTTGCTAGCAAACTTTTGCTGCTGGCTGTTCAGAGCTTGCTTGTTCCCAGGTATCAGAGTTTGGGCTTTCCAGAAACGTAGCTGCAGAGGATGTGGCTCATGTACATGATTTTCAGCACCAGCCTCATGGCATAGCAGTGCCTTCCCTCCTGAATGTCCTGGTCACAAACTTATTTTGTTTCTGTGTGTTTCAGCTGCCTCTTTTAATCTCAGTGCATTCATTTTCCACCACATTTTTCCAACAAAACATGTGATTATCTTTAAATTTGTTCTTTGGGAAAATATTTTTTTTTCCGGAGACAACATGTTTCCACAAATAAAACTTCACCTAAGAGTTTTTAATTGCTCAGTAAATTTGATCAGAAAAAAATTGTAAAAGAGAACTGGTCTTTACTATGTCTGACTTGGATGCTCCCTTTCACTTTTCTATTTCCCTTTTCCCTGTTTTGGGGGGTTTGTTTCTTCTGTAGAAAACAAAATGAGAGAACAAAACTTTTCCTGCAAAACTTTCTATGCCAAGGATTCTCCTCAGTTGTGTCCTCCTGTTTTGTTTCCCTCTCTTGTTGCCCTGGCCCTCGTCCTTTACGTAATATTCTTTATAACCAGCTGAGGACAGGTCTGACAGACAGGGCTGAGAGCGAGCTGGTGGACCAATTCTTTCTGCTGTTGCTTGCAAGTGACTATGAGCAAGACTTGTTTGCAAACCCTGAATATTTTCTCAAGATCTAACTACACCCCAGTTGCTTGTTATCTGGCAGTTCTAAAGCTCATCTGCTTCTGCAGAAACATCTCCAACAGGTGCTTTGCCTTCTGTGATTTGTATTGTACCTAAATCAGTAGGTTAGATCTTTTCCATTTCTTTACACATGGGACACTGAAGTCTGGGAAGTATAAGAGAATGATAACCACGAACATGAATACTTCCCAATAAGGCATCATGTTTTCATCCTCCAATCCTACCAGAATCCTTCCGTAGCGTGTTTGAGTGATAGAACGCATTTCATGGCTTTAACATCATAAGAGCAGCTAGTTAGCTATTTTTGCTATTGCTTTGGGTCAAAATAACATGGCAGTGGCTAATTTCTCCTTTCTTAGAGTGAACCCAGGGGCTGAAACCATCGCAGGGTAGGAAAGGAGAACACTGACATTCAAACCCAAAATTCAAAAGGCACTGCTGGGCTTTTGTCCCATGCTTAATCTATGTCTAAGTTGACAGTCCCGCGGAAAATCACAAAAGCAATTACACCAATCCAGCACGATCACTGACTTGCCACTTATTTTCAAAGCCGTGTTTAAAAGTAAAATGCCACTTCTTAGACTTCCTCCCTTGTTACACAGCCTGCTTTAATGTTCCGTCAAAACAAAGAAAACAACTGTTCCCACATTAGGCATACATTCGCTATGGGGAAAAAAAGAAAAACAAATCATTATTACATGCTTTGGAAAAGGAAAGGAGCCAGGGTGTGTGCCTAGACGACAAATTTCTATGATCTCCACACCTATAATTTACTTCAGAAATGTGTGGTTACCTTGAAGAAGAGAGGGATCTTCCTAGCCTGCCAGTATAATGAATGATTCAGGTGTGAATGGAAACACATGAAGGGAAAAGTAAAGATCTAAGGAAGACAGAGTTTCAAAACTGCAAGGCTAAACAATGTCTCCTCAGACCTCACCCACTCAAATTCCTGCCCCCAACTCAGCAAAAGGAGACAAGCTGTCTTGATACTGCCACCCTACTGCAATCAAATTTTTAAAAAAGCAAGTATTGAAACCCCACAGAATAGATGTTAGAGGCATTTCAAGCACTCTCAGATCATCCTGTCAGTTGAAAACAGATCTTGACAAGCTTCGAGTTATTGAAAATGGATCCAAGCTAGAGCTGAGGCTGCTGCCAATTTCTCTCTCCTTAATTACAATCAATTTCTGCCGTGTGCTCACCAGAAGAGAAAAAAAATAAAGAAAAAAGCACTTATATTGGAGATGAGAAGTACAACCTGTACTCATACATTTAGTTTGGGATGTGGAATGCAGAAGATGTTCAGAACAGAGAGGAACAGTGGCTGCTTAATTTGCTCATGAACAGAATAATTGATGCCAACCGCTCCCACAAGGGATACTGGCAAGGACTGTTTTCCTCGCTTTACTCACTTCAGAAACAATCTTTACAAATCCCACCAGTAATGGAAGACTAAAAATGAGTCGAAACAGATCACTTAAAGTGAGAAAAACCACTTTCCGCATCAGAAAGCAGCAGCACATGCTAATGTATTCGGTTTTGATATTGTCTTCGATGGTCATCCAAGAATCCGGTAACAACGAAAAGCAAACCCATCAAGCGAGGTATAAAGACTGCCCTGCAGCATAATGAGTTTGTTAAGTGTTCCAGGGACCCCACCTCAGCTGGCTTCAGATGTCTGCAAGTTGGTTGCTCCAGGCTGACCTAATCACCTGGGGCTTCTTCATAAATAGCAGCACCTCCAGGAAGTGGTTTGGCTCCCCTTTCTCAGAAACGTCTTTTATGATGAGAAGAGCCTTCCAGAAGAGCGTATTTCTCTCTGCCAAATGAGGAGGCAGTTCGGGGTGACAAGGTCAGGCCAAGGCTGCAGTTCAGCTGTACAGTAAATACAGCCTTAGAGCTCCAGCCTGAATTTGGAGGAAAAAACCCATGTTTTGATGGCTCGACTTTTTATCAGCAGGCCTTGCCCCAGACTTGGCATTATAACACATCTCAGAGCCAGGAGAAAGCCAGCATAAACCAGCATAAATGTGATATCACGTGCTCAGGCTAATTTGATGCAGAGATGATAAGGATTAGTGATGGTGAAACACTGCCTGGGGCAGCGGGCATTTTAGCTGTCGGAGGGACGGGGGCCCTCTGGAACACCACATACAGAGGACCTCAGGGGAACTGGGGTCTGTGGCCTCCCTGTCCCTCTGGGCTTGGGTCGCTATGAAGAGCTGCTCTGCGCCAAGCACGTTTTGGGAGAGGGAGGCAGCAGCAGACGGCTTGTGAGGTGTGTGGGCTGGGCTGCCACCGGTGGGAGAGGGACAATGGGTTACCTGGCTTGTAATACCGGGCCTCCTCTCCCTGCCTCCAGCACTGGGTTCACACCTCGGTTTCTGCCTTCTCCGCATGAGAGAAGGGGGGGAAAAAAAAAAGGAGTACCCAACTCTTTAAGATTTTGGGCCCGTGAGCAATTGACTCATGTCAGCCCTCACTTTGAAGTGCTGGGCTGTTTGTGAAGGCAGAGGATCACAGCCCGGCCCTGGACAAGCTGATTGTTTCAATCAAAGATTTAAATGACTGCCACATGCAAATATGGGGGGGAAAAAAGCTGAGCTCCGTAGCAAGCTCCCTCCTCCCAGGATCCCTCAAGCACCCAGCAGCATGGGAGTGCTGCAAGGCACAGGAAGGCTCTTGAGTTGTTTCGACCAACTTCTTGTTGCAGCTCAGGCCGTCCGTCTGCCCCGAGGACAGACACCAGGGACCACACTTTAAAGACTTTTGAGAGCTCAGGACTTACGCTTTAAAGCAGATTTCGCAAGTTTCTGTGGCAGCCTGGGGCCTGTCTTCTGCAGGAAGGTGCCGGGTTAGAGTTACAGAACCACCCTGTGCCCAAGTGTTTGCTACGGGGCAGCTCTCAGGTGCACAGGTGGGTTTCAAACTCACCGTAATGCACCCCTGCCTGCCCTGCATTGGGTGCCTGAGTGTCTGGATCACACCTTGAGTAGACTCTTGACTCCAGCCTTGTGTGTCCCAGTTCCGCACGGGTAGGTTCCTCACAGCATGCAGCAGTGGGGGTCATGAAAACGCAAGGGATGGCAATATGGGCCTTAGAGTAAGGAATCTGTGGAAGAACTGTGAGATAGCTTGGCAGTGAGCAGAGGAAATGCCACTGGTGCATCCAGGACTCTTGCTACCTTACTAATACAGTGTAATAATGTGTTCACTCATTTTAAATGACTGCACAGCCCAGAATTGCAGATTTCATTCCACATCGCTGTTCAATTCTAGAAGAAGTTAGATGATACTTGTACATAGTTGCTTTTTGTGTCCTTCCTATTTCCCCCAAGTATATGATATCTATTTAAATGCCATAACAGAGTTCAAATAACACTCATAAGGAGAATGCAAAAAGACAGGCCGGCTGTTTGTCCAAAAGTAGGCAGCTCTGCCTGGTGAGTTTGTCTCTTGTGTTTCAAATAAATTAAATGATCTTGAGAGCTATCTTTGCTGCTACCAAGTTGCTATTCCTCACCTGAACTGTCCAAAGACAATTCAACTTTTAAAACACATTTTTTATGTTCATGGTATCCAAAGAGGAGTTGCCAGCTAATTTGAGTGGAAAGTCTTGCTCTGCTTTTAGGAATGTGAAGCTAAGTCTTTTAATCCTAGTCTGGCCTTCATAAGCTTGGAGAGGGAAAAAACACACATGACAAGAATAATCATTATACAAATCTCATTTTAGTTTATTCCAGTATTTCCCGAACATCAGGCACTCCCTCTGTAGAAAATATGAAGGAGCAGAGGCATAGGAGTAAGTGGAGGTAGGGGCAAAGATGCAGGAGGCTTCAGATGTACATACACAAAGACATGTAAGTTTTATTGTAGTATAGCAAGGATATGGTTGATTTCATGTGAAGGGGAAACTGGGGCTGAATTTAGGCAAGCTCTTTTTGTTCAGGGCTCCAGCTTTGGAACCATTCAATTATGTCAGGCTCAGTTACTGCTCAATAAGACACTTTGGAGGTGTGAACATCTATGAAGTCGATGTAGATGTGCTTTCTTGAGTCAGCAGATAACCTAAAACAATTGTTCCAGAGCTGCAGCTCTATTCCTCCATCTCCAGGACGTATTTACTCCAAGTTTTACTGTCCTGAGATGCTGCTGACACAATCTACCCTGGGAACACTGTGCAGGACAGAGGAAAAAAACCAATACGATGGCCATACTTCCTAAGCAAGCAGAGCCTCACCTGCTGCCGGCAAGGCAAAGGGTGCTGCCAGACTAACATTCACAAGAGGAAAGATGACTATGCTGAAGCTTCTGGGGAAGGAGGAGTATCCTACACCACAGCTTCCATCTCTCAAAAAAAAAAAACCAAACCCTGGCTGCTATCACACCATCTTCTTGCAGTCCTGGTGTGCTGGTCCATGGATTGCCAAACACATCTCTCTGGGAAAGACAGCAACAAACAAATATTTGTGAAATCCTACTCGGAAATGTAAGCTCATCCTTGCTGTGTCACTTGTGTAAGACCTCCAGCCTGCATCATGTTTTGCCCCAGCACGGGAGTCTGCCTGTCTTGAGCAGACCACAGGATTGGGGCCCACTTATGACAATAGTATTGGGCAGATTAATGTCCCACAGTTTCTCCAGCACCTCTGTTCACAGCATAACAATTTCACAACAGCGTGCATGTAAATAAACATCAGAGCCGATCTGAGCTGGCTAAGCAAACCTCCAGCCAGAAACACCACATAGCCACTTAGGCTGTCTTGCTAATGATACAAAAACAAACATAGTATTGAGAGTCTTAATATTGGTGAAAATTGCTTTTACTCTGCTGAGCATGGGTGCGTCTTGTATCAAAAAAATGACACCTAATGGATTATTTCTAATCATATTTCTTTCTTTTTTTTTTCCTCCCTCACTCCAGCTTTACCTTCCTCACACCTGCAAATTCATATCAAAACATTGGCATGTTGTGATTCCTTTTACTCCACCTCCTCTGACTTCTTAGCACATAAACCATTTGGAGCAGGGACTATACATGTACAAACTTCATACTCTTCAGAAGTACCTCATGACAACAATATATGTTCTGCCTTCTGAGGGAGTTCATAGTCCCAGTGGACTGAGACAAGGGATGGAAAATGCAAGGACTCTGCGTAGAAGGGTGGCAAAAACAGCATGCCAATGCTTGAAGCTGCAGTCCCTGGAGCTGTGAATTGAAGGGAGAAAGGAGACAAACCTGTCAGTATGATCTCATGGCCTGTGGAGGGGTGATACATAGATCCAAAGGCTGTACACACACATGTGGCTGAGCTCTAAAACTATGCCAGCAGTAGAGGAGCTGCTCCATTTTCCTGTACTGTAAAAGCTCTGCTACATGGAGCTCTACATCCACAGCATTTGTATCTCAAGCCCTTGGGGGAGATGGGGGCCAGGCCTCATGCATGAATAGAAATCCAGGGATGTTGCCATTAAGATGTTCATCTACAACTTTGAGCTTCACAGTGTTTATAAACTTGTGGTTGGCAGGAAGCAAAGGTAGATAGTAGCATGGGATTTCTCAGGACTGGTCTTTGCCTTAAGAGGAGGATTCACCACATCCAACTTGAGATGTTTGCAGTGCAGCGAGTTCTCCACAGACAATGAAGTGGAAATAGATACTTCCAGGGCATGGTTAATCTTCTCCTCACGTGTATATGTAAAATAGGTCAGATGAATCATCTCCTGTGAGTATTTCTTTCCATTGTCTATAAAGGGAGTCTGGCCTCAGATGTAGACCTTATATTACAAATGTCTAGAGTGAGGTGTATGTAGGGAGTTCTTCAGAAAGATACTCACTCCAGACATATTTGAAGAAACAGCCTCTAAGTTTATACTTCAATATTTTAAGCATAGAAAAGACACGATGTGTAAATATGTCCCCAGGGTTGAACAATGGATATTAATATATTTTGATTGCACTTTCTGGGAGAACAAACATCTAGAAAATCAGCAGGAAACAGCTACGGCCAAAATTTTACTGCTAGTACGTAGTTCATGGTGACTCGAAATTCATGTGTTTAATGCTGATTAAGTTTATTCATTTAAATATTTATTTATTACAAACAATGCTGATGAAGTTTAGGATTTGTCTTCTTGGTGAAGTAAGTTCCAGTTTTCCCTCACATTTTTGGGAGGAGGTTGCACATGGAGAAGTTTCACATAGAGAAGGTGGGTGGTGTGGAGCTCACTTTGTCCACAGCTGTGGGGATCTTTCAGCTGCCTGTAGGATCATGACAGAGTACAGACTGAAGACGTGTGTCTTTACCTATCCCTAGGTCAATGTCCTTGCAGAAAGCTGCTACTCTTTGCAGCTGAGTGGCAGAGGTAGCAGAGGAGTGCATTATGACTTGGTCATGTCCCTCTCCAGGGCTGTGGCTGTCAAAGAGAGGAGAACCAATGGCGGGAGCACCCTCCTCTGTTGCCACGGGGCAGCCTGTGCCTCCTGCCCAGGGATGCCCCAGCCTTGCACCACAGCAGTCCATCCCACATCTCCCTTATAGCCAGGAGATACTTGTCCCGGGCCAACCACGCCACCAACCCCAATGTGAACTGTACTACCAAGAGCGTTCTGCCCACCGCCTCACTAGGGCCAGTGCCAGTAGCTCATGTGGACCCCAGACCTTGGCTACCCATGGAAAAGGGTGAGGAGCTCCCTTTGCCACAGGGAGTTTCCAACTCCCTGTAAAAATGTGATGGGGCACAGGCTGAGGCTATCTTATATGTCCTGTAGAGTGTTGCCAATTCTCCAGCTGAGTGGCAGAGGAGGTAGAGCACAGAAGCATGCCATGATCTGGTAATGTCCCTGTCCGGGCATCCATCTGTAACACACAGGAGAAGTAACGAAGGAGGAGCAGCCACCTTCAATTGCCACAGGGCAGCTCCTGCCTCCCTGCCCTCTCCTCCCTGCCCTCACTCACCCAGCTACTTGTCTGCCAGCCTGGGCTGGTGCAGCCGTTTCTATACCCATCCAGGGCCAGCCATGTCACCAACCACCAACATTCTATCTGCTGTGACACGGCTGAAACATCACCAGGGCTAGTGTCAGGAGCTGATGGCTGCCTGGTGCAGCACCGTGACATGGCTATTCCACCATTCCAGTGGCAAGAAACAAGCAAAATCCCAACAACTGATAATGCTGAAGAGGGAAATCAAGCAGCAATTTAAACAACAGAAGCTTAGCAAAGGTTAAAAAAGAATTAAAAGCAGTAGGTCCTACCCAATGCCCAATTTTAAAGATTTGTGTGGTACTTCCTGCTAATATTTGCGGGTTTGAGGGCTATATTCTGGAAGAAAAATGCCTGTCAAATTGACTGAAGGTAATATTTCACACCTTTGGAATTAAAGGCACCTCCAGTACCAAACCCTGCACCCAGGAGTGGCTGACAGTGCTGAGAAGTAGCAGTGAACTGCAAGACCCATGTCTTCCTTTCCCTGAAAGTGCAGAAGTCACAAAGTGGACCTTCTTTGCTTGCTTGGAGAGAGGAAACTGGGGGTCATCCTCCCTGAAGGAAGGCAACCAGATGTTTCGTGAGAGGAAGGGAACACAAAACTATGAATCGCCAGGACAGATACGGTGTTAATTCTCTCGACTTCACCAGGTTCTCCACTAGTTCCTCTTTGTTTGGGCTTATGTCTACCACCTCCCAGTCCTTCCCAGCCACTGTGAATGCCTCTGAGTGGTATGACCACATTTTTCTGCTATGAAAATCCCAGAGCCTGGCTCCCAAGGGATCTTACTATTGAAAATACAGTGCTGGTCCTCTTGGGTTTGGGTTTCTTGTTGTTTGCCTCTGTGAGCTGTTCATTAAGTAATCAAATAACAGCATAGTAAATAAATAATGTCTTGCCTCATAAGGGCTCAAATATGCAAGAAGTAAGTAAAATTTGTTGCATTTTACAAATACGTTATAATTAAAATGTAAGACAAAATACATGGTGACTAACCCCTTGGGTGAAAATACTTCAGGATAAAGCACACTGGAAATTGGAATGTTTTGCTTCCTGTTATGTACAAAATGGCTGCAAAGGAGCTATTAAAGTCTTTCAAATAAATACAGTGCTTTGCGTGTTTGTTTGTTTCTAGTTAGAGGTATACAGTGATTCAAAAGACCATGTGCTGTATAGCCTCCACAGCATTTGCTTTGTAGTACAGATAGTGCCTAACCACTACTTTCCTCTCTCTTGATCACTAATAAAAACAGACCATATAGAGATGAAAGTGTTCTAAATCAGTGCTCTGTGTCATTTCCCACTTACTTTGCACTTTTCTGACAGCTGAAAGGCTGCAATAAATTGAGTGCAATGCACACCCACAGAGAATGACAGTGCTGCCATAACCTAGCCTCTCAGGACGTGTATTTTCTTCCCTAAGGGACTATATTGAAAAATTATCAAAGTGGGATTTTTTTGTGTGTTTTCTACTGTGATTTTAACATTAAAATTTTGATTGATGTAATTTCTTTGTGAGTTGAGTTTTCCTACTACTTTTCAAAAAATCAGAACATTTTAAACTAATAGAATTGAAAAGAGAGCTGATACTATAGCTAAAGAACAGTTTTATACTAACATGAATAAAAAATCAGGCATATAATAACAGCAGATTTTTTTTTCTTTTCCTCCCTTTCTGTCATTCTCTCATTGCCTCCCTTTCATTCCTTTCTCTCATTTCCTTCCTTCCTTCCCTCCTTTTTCTTTCCTTCTTTCTTTCTTTCTTTCTCTCTTTCTCTCTTTCTCTCTTTCTCTCTTTCTCTCTCTCTTTCTCTCTTTCTCTCTTTCTTCTCTCCTGCTTCCTTCTGTCTTTCTCCCTTCCTTCTACTCTCCTGCCCTCCCCCCTTCCTTTCCTGTCCCTCTTTCCCTCTTTCTCTCTTTCTCCTCTTCTTTGTGCCTTTCTTTCTTTTCTCCTCCACTTCTAATTTTGTTTTGTAGGTAGTTGGAGATCTGGTTTATTTTAAAACAATGAAGAAGGCAGAATCCCCTGAGGTAAATTCATTGAGTACTGGGAGGTCTTGGTAACACAATTGAACTGGCACCAAATCAATAAAAACAGAACAGAAGAAAAAACAATAATTAAAACATTCTGTCAAAAAAATGGAGCAGTAATTAAAAGATGCAAACTATTGTTTTGCTACACTAATTACATTTTAATTTTCAATAGCTTGCTGAATAGTATAAAAGCCCATGCCTATAAAATGTCCCAGTGACAGTGCTCTTTCTGCAACTAGCGTGATAACAGTGTTTATGTGCTGTAACAGAGTGGTATGTGCTTTCAACTCTGTGTGGGTGAAACTGGCTTCCTTGTAAGATAGCATGACAACAAAGTTGTTTTTTTTTTTTTCTGGTGCGGAAAATTATTACTCAACACACACACACACAAACACACACACATACACGCACATGCACGCACATATACGCGCACACAAAAATGGGCTTAGTCCAAGAGACACTCTGCTCAGGGCACTTCCATTGACCTCAATGGGAATTTTGTGTGGCGCAATAGTGGGTTGTTGGCCAGCATGAATGCTGTACTTAGGTTTAGACCATGTTGTTTTCTTCACATGTTATTGAAGGATGAAGAGAAAAACAAATTGAATTTTCCTATTAATATACACCATTTGCAACCCTGGAACATGCAACTTTTTAGGCCCGGTCCTGAGAACTCTTCTCACAGCACAGTCCTCATAGATTTCACTGGTAGATATCCATACATAAAAGCAACATAATAAAGCCCATATTCTGCACCGTTATGAACGATAATTGTCCTTAAAAAAATGACGTAATTTATTTAGCTGCATTTGAGAAGAGCTTTGGGGGACAGATTTCCACAGGCAGATTTAAGAAACACTCCAAGGATATACGGAAAGGAGTATGTTGTTGTTGTTGTTTGCAGCAGCTCAACGCAAAGTCAAGTTATCCAGATGAGTCCTGGCAAAATCTGGATCCATTAGCTACAATCTGCTTCTCCACAGCTGTCATTTACACACTCTATCTTTCAAATCATGTCATTTGAATGATGGAGTTCTCCCAGAAACAGGCATCCCATGTGTTCAGACATGCCCCAAAAACAATAGATCCATTCCATCAAAGTGGGAGCGGTGGGGAAACAATTTCTCAGAAACTAATCCCTGGATTTCAGATGTATGAAATCGATGAAATACCTCAATCTATTAAAATGATCAGCATTGCTAAACAATATTTCACAGCTACATAGCTTTTCTACATTTATAATGTAATTTTAAATTACTTTTTAAATAACATAAAATCAATTTAAATTAAAAAAAGACCATTCTAAATGATGGCATAAAATCAACTTCCTTCGTACCACTGCAGCAAGAAGCACAAATGAAGAGGATAATGTTTTTTAAAGAGAAAATACTGAGCAAATACTACCCATGTTTTCACCAGTTTACAGTCCCCTTCATATCTTCCTAAATCCAACTCTCAGTTACATATATTCATTCCCATTCAGATGGAAAGAGTTAACAAGGTATAAATCTGGACTATGTCAGCCTACAATCTGGAAATACATAGAAAGTAAATTCAAAAGGGAAACCAGGATGACAATACTACCAAACCAGGCTCACTTACACTGCATACAACATCTGTACGTTTTTCTAGGGAGTGATAAGGTGATACTGATCACACCAGAATTATTGGTACCTTTTGGAGATGGAAGCTAACCTGGAGGTTAGGAAGACTAACTACTATAAATAGTACCACTTACATCCAATGGAAAACTGCAATTACATATTTTACACACCAAAGCTGAAAAAAAAAAAAAAACCCAGACACAAAACCCAGAGCAAAATCTGGAAAAAAAAAAGATCTTCTATTTTAGAAAACTAGTCCCTTACCTTCTGGGAATAGCCCAAATTGAAGGGGGTTTTGCGCTGATGCAAGAATAAATTGCTTCAAGAATTATTTCACGGACACATAGTATTCCCCAAATCCCTATTATTATGATGCTAGTGAAATGTCCCGTTTACTGAAATTAAACAAAGACAGATATTTACTTAGAATTCCTGTAACTGCTACAACCAGTAAATGTGTTTCATCACTGTGATTGCAAAAACAAATACCTACCAGAGAATTGCAGTTCACAACAACACAGAACTGAATGGAAATAGAATTTTTGTTAATGTTACGCTAATGCTTATGGCAGAAGTATTTGACTGAAGGGAAAACAAATCGGAAGAGCTGAGGCCAAGTCATGGATGAGTATGAAGGAGCAGTGAGCTGGGTATCCCCCTGTGCAGCAGTGTTCCCACAAGGCCAGCTGCCAGGGCACAGGAAGGTGCTGACCAGCTCAGGAGAGGAAGCTGGGCTTGGGGTGGGATGCTAACAGTGTGACTGTGGGCCTGGGGCCACAGCGAGGGAGAAGACAAGGCTGTCCTTATGGCCCTTGGTAGGCTGCAAATGCCTCGAGATGCCAGAGCCGTGCTGACTCCTGTGCACCTGCTGGATGAAGGCGCCAGCACATCCTGCCTACCAGCATATTGCCCTACTACCCTCTGGAAATTTCTCACCAGCATTTCCAGAGCAACTTCTCAGACTCTGGCTATTGCAGCTACAGACTTTTTTCTTAGTGTGAAATATACACCTGCCCTAAGGAAGAATGTTGCAGCAGCACCAAAGTCGTAATTCTCTCAACCCTCCTACATGCTGGGGTTGCTGTAGGACTAGAGGGAAAGCAAGAGGTTTCCTCACAGCAGACAGAGCATATGTGACCAGCTTGACGTGCGCAAAAGTGGAAATCACTCCATGTTTGGTAGTTGTGGTACAGTGTCACGGTTGAAGTCCAGCCGGCAACTCAGCCCCACACAGCTGCTCACTCCCTCCCTCCTAGGTGGGGATGGGGAGAGAATCAGAAGGGTAAATGTGAGAAAATTCGTGGGTTGAGATAAAGACAGTTTAACAGGTAAAGCAACAGCCACACATGTAAGCAAAGCAAAACAAGGAATTTATTCACTACTTCCCATGGGCAGGCAGCTGTTCAGCCTTCTCCAGGAAAGCAGGGCTCATCACGCATAACAGTTACTTGGGAAGACAAAATGCCTGAACTCCTGGTGTCCTCCCCTTCCTCCTTCTTCCCTCAGCCTTATATGCTGAACATGACATCACATGGTGTGGGATATCCCTTTGGTCATTTGGGGTCAGCTGTCCCATCTGTGTCCCCTCCCAACTTCTTGTGCACCCCCAGCCCCCTTACTGGTGGGGAAAGGTGAGAAGCAGAAAAGGCTTTGACTCTGTGTGAGTACTGCTCAGCAATAACGAAAACATGTCTGCTTTATCAACACTGTTTTCAGCACAAATCCGTAACATAGCCCCATACTAGCTACTGTGAAGAAGATTAACTCTGTGCCAAAACAAGCACATACAGTCGTAAAATGCTCATACTGCCAGTAGCACTGTTTGTTCTGGATAGATCATTGGACCCAACGTTTCAATGATCCTTGGATACTTATTTCATTGCCTGAGAAGACAGGAGCAAAAGCAGCATCAAGACTTAGAGTTTGTGTTTTCGTGTTCCTTCTACACTTGATTCTTTGGAGCATACAGAGGCTGTGGTTTCACAGCTTGGCAGAATAAGGGTATAGCCATTATAACCTGGCATGCACCCTAAAGGCAGGAACAGGTTGCTCTGTAGTTGAAACCTGTTTCCAACAAGATTAACTTCTCTACGTCAGCAATGAAACTCTCTGTCTGGTGTTGTCCTCTCAGCCAGGATGTGAATGCCATTGGCAGCAGGAGAGGACAGAGACCTGCTGGTGAGCCAAGGTAGGGTTGATGTAAGGTTATGTGAGAGTCAGCTGCTCCAGTTCTGTGGTCAAGGGTCCACGTGTTTTAAGTTTCTTGCGAATCCTCTGTCTGAGTGGCTTTTCGATTTGGGGATGATGATGTGAGATAACCACAAACAGCTACTCACAGTACTTTTGGGGCACGTTTCCTCCTCCTGCAGTTCTTTCTATTGAAGCAGATGACCAAGGCAACAGTAAATACATGAATGAAACTCAGACATTACTACAACTTTGAAGCTTAGTAACGGCACCCCTCTGCTCTCATTCCGTCAGTTGTCTAATGCTAAAGCCATGAGTTGGGTTTTATACTGTGAGCACATGATTGTGTCAGTTCTGTGCCGGTTGTAACAAATATTGGCTGATGGAATTAGTCTTTCTTTTTTGGAAGTCTAACATCTTAAATGTACAGTACAATACTAATTAAGCTAGGTCCAAGGGTTAAAAAGTACAGCTCCTCTTTTTGTCTATGAAAATACGCTAAACAAAACACTATATTTCCCATTCATTTTTAGTACCATCTCTAAGAATACCTACATTTTAATAATTTCTTACTTTTACCACATACTCCTGTGACACATCAGGAGGCCTTTGAAGAGGTCTGGATGGGAGTAAAACAGTGTAGGATGCATAACACTACACCGTACTGCACAACACTACACCGTACTGCACTTCTATTTTTCACTAGAGCCAAGAGCACTGGTGAAATCCTCTCTTCATTCTCTAAAGTGGATTTATTACATATCTCTGTAATAGATGTAGGTCTGTAAAAAGCAAAATTATTTCTTGAAGCATTCTCTTCTCTGAAGTGCTGCATTCCTCAGGCAGAGGACAAGAAAGATCAAGATGCTGCCAGTTTCCAAAGATCCTCATGATCCTAGTAAACAGCCTATGCCGCGTGCTAACAAGGAAAATGAAAAACCTTGCAACTGACTGATAAGGGAGAAGAAATCCCTCCATACCTTCAAACAGTGAGGAACATCAGCCAACCATGGCTACCTGCTACCCCAGTTACTGCCAGTGGCCAATCATTGATGCTGCAGTGAAGACTAGACTTCTCTTCCCTCTTCTCTAAGCTCCCAAATCTAAGGTGTCTCTAAGGTAGACAACCTTTGCACTGAGGAAAATGTTTTCATCCTGACTCTGACCTCTGTGAACTCAAAAGTCTGTGATTTGAGCATCACTATCAATGTAGAATCAGATGCTGAGACTACCCCAATTAATTTTCATCCATCTCTGGCTCATGAGAGCAGAAAGATGAACTGAGGGACTGATCACTTTAGCAATTAATGGATTCCCATGCTGTGCAGGACAGCAACACTAATGCCCTTGACTTGGCATGGAAATTAAATTAATCTGAGACATCTTGATTTTTGCTATTTTGCTTAGCCAGTTGAAAAGCAGGTAGGAGGTGGAGAGTGCTCTAATTTTACCCTTATTTTTATCTTGCTACTACATTTCTGAGTCTTTCCTGTAAGCAGTTTTAAGAGCAAAACTCAACATGAAGTCCAACATTTAGCAGTATCTAGATCATCCAGTAGACTAGCCTCAGATAGGGCATTGGATTTTGTTCTGGATGACATATCCAAACAAAATATGTGCAGGCTAATTGGAAAGGGTTCAGAGAAGAGTAGCAAAAATAAAGCTATAGTAGAAGGACTATGGTGGCATAGAAAAAAGAAGGAGGAGGCAGAAGAGCTGTCTACTGACACATGAAATCATGCTCAAGTGTAGAACCTAAATAACAGGTTTCGGTATTTGCAATGAAACTATGAGGTTAAATGAACATTTGGAACATTACAGTGGATAAATTCCTGCTTAGTCTATCCATAATTGCATTCAACGAGAAAGCCCCACAAAAGTTATTAGGCAATACAAGTACTTAGGGAGGGAGTAAAGGGTGGAGCAGCAGTCTTGTGCTAGTAGCAGGTCTTTACAGACCTCCATAAAATGCACAGTACTATATTACTGATACACTGACATTTTTAGTGCCTGTTTGTTTCTGCAACTGTGTGTGGATGCCCAAGTAGTGCTTGTGTTTGCATGGAGGTTCTAGTACTTGTGCCTGACGTGAGCAGTTCAGACCCCGCTTGTACATCCCCCGTCCTCCGAGAGCACTGACAGTGGAAGTGACTAGTAGAGTAAGACATGTAGGCAGAGGAGTTGCGGGTTTGCTGAAGGGCATCTCTTGTCTCCACTGTACAGTTAAGGGCATTAGAAAATGCTCCGTAAAGTGACTGGTCTTTTGGCTTTATGAAATGAACTTAGTGCTCCATGCTGAAGAAATTCTAGTCTGACCAGGAATAATAGAAATACTTAGAATGATGTTTTCTTTGAAAGAGTAAGGCGAATGACTTCCAAAGAAGAATTGAAATATTAATTTGGATTGTGGTTTACATTTACCACCTCTGCAACAACAATAGCAACATCCTTGTTTGCACTTCTACAGCCCCTTACAGTTGCATATATCAAAAGCTCTTTAAATAGTGAGTTAATTTCTTCTGCAGTTTTCAAACAGCAGAACAGAGCAGAATTAGGTGAGGTCAAGCGCTTATAAAAAGGAGCAATGCTACTATGCAGAAAGTGCAGACTGCCTGTTTTGCCAGCAGTCCGTGTTGATTCCCACAGCTTAACAATAACTAGCATTGAGACTCATTTAACAACAAAAGAAAATGAACTCTGCACGGGGGATCCTCCTGTGGCATTCACTGTAATTAATAACATTAGTGACATGCTATTATTTTATCTTCATCATTTGTGAAGTTGTCTCAGTCATTTTTTTAAAATCCAAAAGAAAATCAATATTATCATCCTGAATGTGCATTTCACACCTCCTTTTTAAAAATAGAAATAAATAAGAAAATAAGTCTCAGCAACATGAATGCATTAGTAAGGCTTTTGAACCAATCTGAAGAACTGAATGCTAAATATGCAAGAGAAGGGTCATTTCTATATTCAACTTTGGATATAAGCACCTGAGTTTAAAATTGCCAACCTCCAATACACTTGGTAAACTGCCACCTAATCCTGAAGACCTTCCAAATCCCTAGGTTTTCAGCAATGAATTCCTCCAGATGCCCAGTTACTCAGCAGTAACAGTCCTGATCTTATCTATGGACTGATAGGCAAACAGCGTCTTCTGAGATCCTCACCCCAGCAGCCTTTTAGAAAATACCTGAAATATCACCCACAACCCCAAAATTTGGCCAATGGAAGAATCATAGAATCATTTTGGTTGGAAAAAGACCTTTAAGATCATCAAGTACGACCGTTAACCCAGCACTGTCAAGTCCACCACGAAAGCATGTCCTTAGGCACCACATCCTACATGTCTTTTAAAGTCCTCCAGGGATGGTGACTCAAACGCTTCCCTGGGCAGCCCTGTTCCAAGGCTTGACAACCGTTTCAGTGAAGATGTTTTTCCTAATATCCAGTCTAAACCTCTCCTGATGCAACTTGAGGCCATTTCCTCTTGTCCTATCACTTGTTACTTCGGAGAAGAGACCAACACTCACCTCACTACAACCTCCTTTCAGGTAGTTGTAGAGAGCAATAAGGTGTCCCCTCAGCCTCCCTTTCTCCAGGCTAACCAGCCCCAGTTCCCTCAGCTGCTCCTCATAAGTCTTGTGCTCTAGACCCTTCACCACCTTTGTTGCCCTTCTTTGGACATGCTCCAGCACCTCAACATCTTTCTTGTAGTAAGGGGCCCAAAACTGAACACAGTATTCGAGGTGCAGCCTCACCAGTTCCCCCCACTATGTCTAGTCATGGGTGAGCAATGGCCTAAGAGAAGGTTAGAGTCAGTCATAGAATCATAGAATACCAAGTTGGAAGGAACCTCAAGGATCATCTGGTCCAATCTTGCTCAGCAAAAACATAGCCTAGACAAGATGGCCTAGCACCCTGTTCAGCTGAATCTTAGAAATGTCCAGTGTTGGGGAATCCACCATTTCACTGGGAAGACTATTCGAATGGCTGATTGTTCTCATCGTGAAAAATTTTCCTTTTGTGTCCAATCAGAATCTTCTCCATCTTCTTTGCAGCCACCCTGTAAGTACTGGAACATGGTGATGAGGTCTCCCCTAAGCCTTCTTTTCTCTAGGTTGAACAAAGCCAGTTCTCTTAGCCTTTCTTCATATGGTAGGCTTCCCAGGCCTTTGATCATCTTTGTGACCCTTCTCTGACCCTCTCTTGTCCACATCTTTTTTGTGTAACGGGGACCAAAACTGAACACAGTGTTCCAGGTGTGGCCTGACAAGCACCAAGTAGAGTGGGATAACGACTTCTTTATCTCTGCTGGTGATGCTCTTTTTGGTGCATCCCAGTATCCTTTTGGCTGTTTTTTTGCCACAGCAGCACACTGTTCACTCATATGGAGCTTGTGGTCCACCAGGACCCCTAGATCCCTTTCCACAGAGCTGCCCTCCAACCAGGTAGATCCCAGCCTGTGCTGTACTCCTGGATTATGTTTTCCCAGGTGCAAGACCTTGCACTTGTCTTTGTTGAACTTCATAAGGTTCTTGTTAACCCCCTCGTCCAGCCTATCCTGCAGGGTGGGTCTCCCTTCCAAAGTGTCCACTTTCTCACTCAGTTTAGTATCATCAGCAAACTTCATCAGGGTACACTTGATCCCATCATCCAGGTCACTTATGAAGATATTAAACAGTGCTGGGCCCAATATCGATCCCTGGGGAACCCCACTTGTGACAGGTTGCCCGTTTGAAAAAGAGCTATGTACCATCACCCTCAGGGTGTGGCCTGTCAGCCAGTTCCCCATCCACTGCACAGACCACTTGTCTAGACCCTAATGCATCAGTTTCTTAATCTTCTAAGGAAATTCAGGTAGGTGTCCTCCCACGACTGTTTCCCACTGTTGATGCCTCTGAGCTTCGCTATCTTCAGCAGAAGTCCTCAACCTTTCCCAAACGTTGATTCTATAAAAGGGGGAGAAACGGAGGGAGAACAAACATGCAAGTATGACTCCTTAATCTGCAGGTGGGACATTTGGTGTGGGAAGGTGGCCTCTATGCCTGTTCTGCTCATGAGGCCATGTACAATAGTAAGACAAGAAA
This sequence comes from Steatornis caripensis, assembly GCA_013398225.1. Lineage (NCBI taxonomy): Eukaryota > Metazoa > Chordata > Aves > Caprimulgiformes > Steatornithidae > Steatornis > Steatornis caripensis. The sequence continues at coordinate 2,169 of VZSC01012648.1, read as the reverse complement.
CAAGGAATGAAGCTAAGGGCTCTCATTTTGCATGCGAGTGCACTGGGTAGTGAAGGTGTGCATCAGTCACCTCTTGCTCAATGAACACTTACTTCAAGGAACAGCTTCAATAAAATGAGATGGCAGACTTCTCCATCACACAGACAGCCCCCTTGTCCGTCCATCCATCCATTCTGTCCCCGTCCCATTCCAGTAATCTCACATTTAGGGCTGTTTGAATGGTAGTTGATGTTGATTTAGGTCTTCAAACAGATGAGACTTCACCACCTAAATTGTTCTACCCCAGAGACTGTGCTCGACAATAAGCTACTGGATAAAAGAGGAGGGATAGCAATGTAATTTTTTTCTCCCCTTACTTAGCCACATTTTCAAAAAGACAACTGATTGTGACCTTGCGCTCTGGCTCACCTCAGAGTCTTAGTAGTCATGAGCTCCTTTTCCCTGTATAGGGTGTTTTATATCTATCCAAGAGAAAAAAATCCCACAGTTTTTCCATCCATTTTCCAGCATTTCTAGAGACACAACCCATTACTAAGGATAAGTTTAGTGTTGAATTTTCTAAGATTTTTTTTCCCATTAGGAAATGGAATGAAAACAGGAGGTAGCCTACAGGTACCAATGGCCTTCAGCCACCACAAAGTATATCATGCACAGAGAAGAAATCATGTGCTTTGGGTTTTGGTTTCTGTTATGAGTCCTGTCTTGTCGTCTTTTTTTTTTTTTTTTTTTTTTTTTTTTTTTTTTTTTTTTTTTTTTTTTTTTTTTTTTTT
>VZSC01012646.1:50055-139768 GCA_013398225.1 Steatornis caripensis | reverse complement strand
ATTTTTGCATAGTTCAGCAATGTAGAACATCAGAGAAATGTGTCTTGTGAAAGTAAACAGTGAAGTGCTCTAACAAATGTTTGTTTGGTGCCGAGTACAAATCTGCAGGGGAAAAAAGGTTGACTCCTTTGCAGGTTAATTGAAGGAGCCCAGTATGACCACAGCTCCCAGGCAGTGAGTGGCCAGGCAGACAAAATTGCAAATAAATCTATTAAGAGGAAAAATAACATCCTCTGTACTAAAACGTGCAGAGCTGTAGCGATGGCACGATAATAAAAGGCTGAGGACATTGTAGTACGTGGTTGACGTAGAGTAGCAAAGAGCTATAAAGTTGCTATCGAGGGATGACATCTTATTCCTTGGAGTCTGCCTTTCCTTCTGGAGATGCTGGTGGAGGCTGCTGTTAGCTCAAGTTTTGGGGGGTNCCTCTGTACTAAAACGTGCAGAGCTGTAGCGATGGCACGATAATAAAAGGCTGAGGACATTGTAGTACGTGGTTGACGTAGAGTAGCAAAGAGCTATAAAGTTGCTATCGAGGGATGACATCTTATTCCTTGGAGTCTGCCTTTCCTTCTGGAGATGCTGGTGGAGGCTGCCGTTAGCTCAAGTTTTGGGGGGTTGCTTTTTTTGGGGGGGGGGTTGTGATGGTGTTTGGGGTGGTAGAGCCTTGTGCTCATGATGCAAGCATGTGACGTGAACTTAAGTGTACGGAGTGAGGTTATGCAGGTAAACCTCCAGGTTCCTGATCTGCATGCAGGGCTTTGCTGGATTCCTGCTCCTTCTCCCCGCCACCAGAAACTTTACTTTTAGGTTGGTTTCAGTTGAGAAGAGATGGAGCGTGGCTGCTTCTAGCAGGGAGTGTAGTCTGGTGGCCGGAATAGGAGATCGGTTCCTGCCACCGACGACTTGTCCAAAGTTCATGCGTGTTGGATTGGTGCCTCGGTGCCTCTGTAAACAAAGATGGCTCCTCACATGCAGATTTTGAGGATTAAGAAGAATTTACAAAGTTTTTCTGATATTTATTGAATGCACTTTGCAGATTTCTGGTGCGTTTTACCCTAGAGCCGTTGTCTACAAGAGGAACAAGAAGTCTGAGGAATTGCCTTTGGAGTCAGTTTTGGGTTCAGCTGACCTCATTTCCAGATGTAGACCTGGCTGCCAGCCCCTGTAGATACATGCACCCTTGCACTGGGATGGGATCCTAGTCTGAGCTCCAGGGTTTCTTGGGGTTGGGGGGGGGACAGATCCTGCTTGCCACCAGAACCTGCTCCAACTTTGTCATGCTGATCACAAGCCTGCGGGTTGATAATCCTATTTTTGAAATGGTTCCCCAGCCTGTGTTGCCTGAGATGGCTGGATACCCCGCATCTGACTGGGGTTTTCCTCCACACGGAGGGTTTACGAGAAGCACAGCTGGCCATCCTTAGCTTGCCTGTAATTTAGACAAGATTATAGGCAGGCTGCACATAACCAGCTTTTTAAGACCAGTCTCGAACCTGCTTGTCAGAGTGTACGTCTGACTTTAAACTCACTGAGACCAGCCACCTGCGGAGAGCTATTTCTATACCGGAATCCCTTTAAAGTTTAGTGCACTCTTTGCTCATTGAATCCCAAAATGAGTCACTTAAGTGAGAGGCATCAGATTTTCAAGGCCTCTGCCCACCTGTTGCTTCCACTGACTTTTCTGTAATATGCTTTGGTCCTAGATTATTCAGAGAGAGAAGTAAAACAAATCCAACAGAGGACAGTTTTTGGCAGCATATAACACTGATGAGACGGAATTAAGGATTAAAGCATTTTCAGCAGGTATTTAAAGTTATACTTTTATCAGATTCTTTTTAAACAATGTGTGTTTGAATATGGAAAGATAAAAGCTTTTAGAAGGTTTTATTCCTCTGAGAGCTACTGATTCATTCTCTAAATGGCAGTAAAATTCCTTGCCTCGCTGCAATCTGCAGAAAAGTGTTAGTCATGTCTTAATGTTACTCAGAATTTGGTACAGAAGGAAGAAACAGCAACTTCATGCTTTCCTGGCGGTGCTTGCTTTTTCTCTACCCTCTTCGCACCAGAAGGGACCAAAACTTGATGCTGTGAGGTTTTTTTTAGCAAAATTTTCCAGAGGTCTCAGAAATAACTACATTTGTACGGGGGCCTGTCCAGCCTCTCTGCTCGCCTGCATTCTCAGCCCCGCGCCTGAAGGGCTTTCAAAAGCCATGAGGGTTGGCTGGGTCGACCTGGCGGGTGCTCAAGGCTGGGACCACCCCACCGCTGCCTCTGTGATGCTGCGAGTGCCCCTGGATCTCAGTGAGGCTCCCAGCCGGAGCTCTTGGGAGGCAGAGGTTTGGGATGTTGGCAAAGGAAAATAGGGGTTTTTTTATTGCTAAAGCTGGCCCAAATTTCACATTCGGAGTCTCTGCTAGTAAAACTGATAGAGCAATAAGAGGATTACCTTCTTCTGGCCTCTCTTTTTAAACCTAATAGATGAATGCTGGAGGCCAGGGATTCGTATTCCACCATGCCTGACCTACAATTTATTGCAATATTATCTCAAAGTAATTAAGTGGGTCCTACAAGTCTGTATATCAGGCTAATTCTGGTCGTCTCTTAAGGAGGTGCATATGATCCCTTTCACTTCATTTTCGTGAGGCTTACGTGAAGCAAAGTGACGTTTTTTGATGCTCTGATGAAATTACGAGGTGTTGAGCACAGTCCCTTGTGTCTAACTAGATATTTGTCGCTACCAAGTCACCTGCCTGAGCGCCTCACCTATATAAATGAGTTTATTTCAGTGATATTGGAAAGTTATTTCCCCGTCTGTAAAAGGAAATTTGAGANAGCACAGTCCCTTGTGTCTAACTAGATATTTGTCGCTACCAAGTCACCTGCCTGAGCGCCTCACCTATATAAATGAGTTTATTTCAGTGATATTGGAAAGTTATTTCCCCGTCCGTAAAAGGAAATTTGAGACACAGGGAGATTTAAGATACCTGCTTGTGAATCCGTGGACTTACGTTTGACCGTGGACCCCTAATCTAGTACCTTTGCTATAAGATGCAGCCTTTGCTTAAGTTTCACAACTGAGTAAACTAATAAACCTGTCAGCCTGGGTGCGGGATGCCAAAATTCTTGACTTGCAATCGAACAGAATCCTCTAGAATTTAAAAATTTGAGGGGAAAAAAGGAGCCCCAGCTCTAAAGGCACATGACCCTTTTCGAAAAACATCCCCCACGCATCTGATCTGACTGTTTTCCTAAAATCATGTTGAATACGTGAAAATAAACAACGGTGCTAAGTGTAAAGAAAACAACAGGAAGACGAACATGCCCGATGTAACTACTGCAGGTTGTTTCATCCGGCTAATAACAGAAAATAGGTCTACCCGATGGGACAGCATTGTGTAACGTTGTCAAATTTATTCAGCAGTACAGAATGTGATGTGAAATGCTACCTGTTAGCATTAGCTGTTTCACTGTAAATTGTGGATTTGAAGACTTTGGCTCTCTGGTTGTTTCTGGCTGAGTGTGATTATTTCAATAGCTACAATTGAAAGCCATTATTTTACTTTCATTATGATATTGCAGTAATGCTCAAAGGATTAACCACAGATGTACGTGAAGAGCTTGATACCTAACAGCGTGAGGCGGAATCATGTGCCTGGACTGGATTATCATGATTTCATATAGAAATTGAGGGGTTTTTTTGACTGAATGACCATTTATGCTTTCAGCTTCTCACAGTCCGGTGCAGGTAGCCGTTTTCTTTGGGCTGTCATCAGGGATGCACAGGCAGATTGAACTGTGCTGTTGGAGCTGCGCAGCCAGCTCCTGAAGGCGTGAGGATGCTCAGAGGGCTGAGCCAGTGCTATGTCCCTCTGGAAATGCCTGGAGGTCTGTAGGCCCCCCAGGTGAGAGTTTCCCTGCTTACAGTAAGGTTTGCCTTGCCTCCTTCAGCACCGTCGGTACCAAGAACACGAGTGGAGTTGATTTTCTGGTGCAAAGGAGATGGAGCTGCTGCAGCAGAGGTCAACTGTACATTGATATCACCGCATCTGTCTCTCTACAAAATCATGTTAGAACAGACTTTTTTGGGGTTTGTTGCCAAAAAGATTGTATGGGAACCAAGGTTTAGGTTTCTTCATGCCTCTAATGCTCCCACTAGCTGAGATGACTTTGGGATGTGCACTGGAGCAGCCACAGGGCCGTAGGATCCAGCCGGGCAGCAGCCATGTGTGGAGCGCTTGGTCCTGAATGCGCAGGAGAAAAGGTAGCTAAGGGTGTTGTCTTCTGTAATGGCAAATTAAACCGGGCAGCGAGTCACTTCACTGCCTGCAGCCGTCCCTACCGGTCCTGTATTGGAAGTTACNTGAGAGTTTCCCTGCTTACAGTAAGGTTTGCCTTGCCTCCTTCAGCACCGTCGGTACCAAGAACACGAGTGGAGTTGATTTTCTGGTGGAAAGGAGATGGAGCTGCTGCAGCAGAGGTCAACTGTACATTGATATCACCGCATCTGTCTCTCTACAAAATCATGTTAGAACAGACTTTTTTGGGGTTTGTTGCCAAAAAGATTGTATGGGAACCAAGGTTTAGGTTTCTTCATGCCTCTAATGCTCCCACTAGCTGAGATGACTTTGGGATGTGCACTGGAGCAGCCACAGGGCCGTAGGATCCAGCCGGGCAGCAGCCATGTGTGGAGCGCTTGGTCCTGAATGCGCAGGAGAAAAGGTAGCTAAGGGTGTTGTCTTCTGTAATGGCAAATTAAACCGGGCAGCGAGTCACTTCACTGCCTGCAGCCGTCCCTACCGGTCCTCTATTGGAAGTTACCGCCCCTGCAGCAGCGATGGCGAAATATGGCATTAAGCTGTACGGCTCAGCCTGTACGCCCGAGTTAAAATGAGAGCAAGACACTTGGGTACACCCATGGGGACGGTTTTAGCCGCCACACCCCAGCCAGCCCTCCTGTTGATATTTATGATCCCCTGCTAATAGGTGAAAAGATTAAGACAGTGCGATGAAATCACAAAACATAAGAGCGAGGAGAAAGGAGAAAATATTGCATTGTCTAGATTTTATGCTAGTAAAATTTTACATTTGTAGTATTTTGAACTTCCCTTGAATGATATGATGAAGTTCTTTTAGATGTACTTGATGGAGCTAACACAACAGTATTTCTCTTTGCAGCAGAGTAATCCATAAAGCCATACCAGGTTTTTATTCCAAGTCCTCTAGGTTATTCTTTTAATTAAAAGTGCAGTAAATTGAAGTGCTTTTTTTAGTAAGAGAGCATTGAAAATATTCTAAATACAACTCTTTGTTAGTTCAATGCAAGACCATTTTAATTTAAAATCAACAAATGTTTCGGCTGGGTTTCCATAACAATTATTAGTTTTTAATTATTTCTGCCTTTTTCCCTGATTAAAAATGGGATTATTACTCTTTTAATTCTAAATCTAATTCTATTTACTGTCTTGGCGTGTAGAATTGCTTCCTGGCCTCTTTCATGAAAGGCGCTGTAATCTCCTTGGAAAAGCTGGATGGCTGTCGCATCGATGTTTCTTCATCTAAACGGATTGAAAAATATTGGTAGAGTTTTGAGGTTTTACTTGCGGCTGGTCTAACTAACAACATATTAATGTATTTAAGCCTGATGCTGAAGCATCAAGTTAGTTCGTGTGACGTCAGTCACAACTTCATGGTCAGTCTAGTCCAGGATGTCATGTTTGGTATCCCATCAGCTAAATTAAAATTTCTAGTTAGCTGCCATGATATCGGATGTGATTTATCCTGATTTATTCTTCTCTATATGCAAATTCAAACCCACTCCAGTGCACATAGCCTGTACTTCCGTGCAGTGCCTTTCAACATCTTTTGGTCAGTACATCCCTAAAAACGGTTCCAGCAGAGGCATGAATCCCTTAGAAGAAGTCAGCAGGGCAGCGTGCTGTGTACTGTAGCAGCCCCTGGGCTCCCAGGGGCTGCTGCAGAGACCGCAGCTCTGAAGCCACTGGACACGCTGCTGAGGCATTTGAACATGCGGGCTTGAGGTATCGCTCCTGTGCCGCGGGCTAGGCTGGCTTTAGCGTTTCAAATTGTTGTTTGTATACCTCCAGGTAGTGCGAGAGCGGTCCTTGTGAACTGTATCTTTTCTGTAGGAATTTATCAACCTGTTACACTTGGCACAGCAAAGGAATTAAAAAAATTAACAACGTTTTTGGTTTTTAAATTTTATGTTGGTGGTGAGAACTGTGATCACTGTTGTTCAGTTTTGTTATTTAATGCTTGCCTTAAATACAGGCTAAGTTAGAAAATATGTAGAGTGGGACGTCTTACTTACCTGTTCACACCATGTGGCGTTCTTCTGAATACTTCCCTCAAACTCCATTAATGAATTAATTGGGCAAAATCACCCACGGCACACAAAAGATTCTTTTCTGTTTCATTTTGATGGATAGTGTCTTAAGCGATGCACACAGCAAGAAAACATCTAAGTAGCATTCTTCTGGGATCAACGATTCATAACTCAATTCAGTCCGAAGTCATTGGCTGACAGGTTAAACTGAGAGCTGTCCTCATGTCTCCATTAATCTTCAGCTGAAAGTTCGCTGGAAAAAATGCTAGCCTTGGCATGGCTTCGTTGCCGATAGGCGTGCTAGCAATCCTCGCTTCTCATTGATCCACTCTTCAAGCTGCTCACTTGAATTATGGGCTAATTCTATCTGGAATTCTGCATAGTTTTTTAATCTTGTTCCTTTTAATAAAGTTACTTGTCAGGGTGATATCTGAAGTAATGACCTCGGTTTGCACTGTGGGACCATACTTAACTTCCCTCACGTGAGCATTCATATAAAAACATCCCTTGAGTCCGGTGGGAGCCAACTTCCATTACAGCAGTGCTGAGCTTCGCTCAGGTCTCGTATTATAGCGTTTAAATGTCTTCCTCGTGCGTGGACATCAGATTTCTGTGGGGGAAAAGAAGATGGATTCAGGAAATCTTGCATAAACAAGTTATGCTTGGCAAGCGGGATGCTGCTGTGTTTTCTCTGCTGCTTAAAGGTTCCAATAAAATGATCTCTTGATGATACAGAAATATCCCAGAATATAGGCTTGACCAGAAGAAACTGGGAGCCAAAGCGGGGCCCGTACCTTTTCCCTTTGAAGCACCATCCCACCTGTGTTTGCATTTTCTCTATTTTCCATGATATATTGGCAGAGAAATGTCAGGATAAGTTTCTTAAAAACAAAGGAGCAAATGAATAAAGTCTTTTTTTCTCTGATTCCTGAAACTGGTTATGGGCCCTTTTTTTTGTCCCTAAGTGTGTTAGGTTGGGCTTTAAAAAAACAAAACCCAAACCCCAAACAATGCAGTAAAACCAAATGCGCCAGAGCAGGTGCTGCCCACTTGTTAAGACACGTACAGGACTCGTTTCCTTTTCAAAACGCGGTTGGAAGTCAGGCTTTAAGGACGAAGATCAAAATGGAACTATTACAAACTTACGAAGTTGGCCCTGTGCCCTAAAATTGTGTATTTACGTGCAGCGTTGTAAGAAGAGCAGGTTATTAACCTTGCTGGGCTCCTGTGAGTCCCCACACAAAACCTCCCTAGCGTTTTCCCAGCCCTTTTGCTCATTAGGAGGGCTAAGTGCAGTCCCTTTCCTTTCGCCTCCCATTCAGATATTCCGGATCTTGTTAGCTGCCTCATGGGCTGAGTTTTTCTCAATGCTTCGTGCCTCAGATTGTGCACCAGCTTTTATGAATGGCTTAGAGAGATGTGCTTGTATTACTCGGCAGAGACTTGGCATGGCTTTCTTGCCTGCCCACAACTAAACTATTCTTGTGAAGATTTTTTCCCCGCTAGTGTATGCACCTCCGTGTTGCAGTATTGGTTAGAGCCGTTCAGGTAGGGTTTTTTGGCATTTCAGTAGATGCTAAAAAATGGTCGCAGCGCGTTACGTGCGTGCTTCCTCTGGGCACCGCAAGAGTTGTTTGACCGAAAGCCTGAACCCAGCAGCCTGGGATGCCCTTGGATGCACGTTTGGCCGGAGCTTCCTGCATCTCCTGTGTAAACACTTTTTAAAATTTCGCCTTCGCGTTCGGATTTCACTGGAGCATTTTTCCTCCTTGGTATGGGAGCTGTCAGCAAAGGCCTCCGCCTAATTTGCCAGTGGGGCTGGGGAAACTATTTCCCTTGAAAAGTTTGAGGTGCCTGCCTATTGCGTAAAATGTTTCACGAGTCATGTTGCGCTGGGAAAAGTCCGTGGTGGGGCAGACTCTGCAAGCTGGAGCGGAAAGGTACCCTGCAAAAGTGATTATACGTTCTTTTCATGGTTTCTTTCTTTTCTTTTTTTTTTTTTTTTAAGAGGCAGAGAATAAGTTCAGGCATGTTAAAACCTGTGTAGAGAAGTGATGATCCAATGCCTTCCTCCTTTCCCACAGCTGGGCGTAGATAAGACGTGCCAAACCTTGTGTCTGGCTTCTTTTGTTCACAGCCCTCTCCTGCAAGGGCTGCTGCGTGGCCTCTGTTTTGAGACGGAAGGAGCAAGCTGGTTGAGGGGCAGTTTGCCTCTTTCTCTCCGCCTGTGGCATGTGAGCGGCGCTGGTACCCATGAGTGGTGCCGTTGCTCATCCCTGTCCCCATCCTGGGGGTCTGTGCCCCTCTCTCACCACAGTGCTTGCTGTTGACCCCTAAATTGCCAGGCCAGTGGCGCGCAGGGCCCTTTCGCCGCCTTGTCACCCCATCCCAGGGAACGAGGTCTGCGCCAAAAGCCACCTTCTTCCCCCTGTTCCTCCGTCCAGTGAAATCACTCAGACTTTTCAGGGTAAAGCAGATCTCACGGCAAATGGGGGTGGTAGAAACTGGCCTCAAACCACGTTTCCAGCCGTCGCTGTAGTAGTTTATCTGTTTCATTTCAAAACCGTTGCGGACACGGCTGGTTTGAATTACCTCTCCCTTGCGACCCACTGTGCTGATAAGTGGTCAGGCTAAACAATATCCCACATATTAATCGGTGCAGTGGGATTTCGAGTGATGCTCGGAGGAGTGTCACTCGTGTTTTTAACATTAAGTTGCTCTTCAAATGTTTTTAATATATTTAAAAGGGATTTACTGCCTGTGTACATGATTATTAATCTAAGAATTAAACCTGAAAGAATCCTGAAAGTTGGTCAGTCTGTCTGAAAGACTGAGAACAAAGGAACCCCGTCAGGTTTCTATATCTTTTATAAATAAAAGCCTCCGGAACAAACGAACCGACGGAAATCCCACAAAAATGTCACAGTTAATGGACTTACTGTTTGCTACGCTATAGAAGATTACGCAAATGCTGGTAGCTAGTTGCAGCCTTACAGATGTCGCCAGGAGGATGGTATGGTGGCTGCTACGGCCTGTGAGTTGGGCTGAAAGGAGGGATGATTCTTCTCCAGCCTGTGCTGTCTTCGTTTAGCTCTCAAAAGTTTAAAGCAATGAACACTTTTTTGCAGAGGAACAAGAGCATTCGATTGCTTTTGGGTACCCTGCCTGAAGGTAGCTGCTGTGGGAATTTGAGGTATTTAAAAAAATTATATGTAAGATCTTAACAAGGTTGTTTTCAAAACGCTTGCTGCGAGTTTCCCTTTGAAGGATGCCTTTTTGTTTTACTGGTGGGGAAGTGAGAGGTGCTGTCCTGGGACTGCTCCCTGGGGCGATGCCGGGAGCCGGCAGCTGGGGAGAGCGGCGGTAGCGCTGCCTGCCACTGCCTTTGCTTCCTCCTTCTCCTCCTCCTCACTGGGGCTGGCTGTCTGGTCTCCTGGGCCAGAGCAGGGAGAAGGGGAGGAGGAGGAGGAGGAGAAGGAGCCTTCCCCACAGCCAAACACTGGTGGGACAACCCCTGAGAGAGGGGCGAGCGGGGCAGGCCGGCTTGAGAGGCTCAGAGGCAGCCTGGCTGGTGGGGGGGACTGTGGGCCAAAGAAAAGGGCGCTAAAAATGCCTGCTGAGGAAATGGCTTTTTAGAAAAGCTGGAGAAATGGCATCTTGTTTCTCTGAGATTTTTTTTCCTTCTTCTGTGCTTTGCTCCCTTTCGCCTTTTCCTTTTTGACGTGAAAATTAACACGCATGAAGCAAAGAAGAATTTCCCATTGCGATTCAGAAACGTCGGGAGCCGGGCTCCGCTTTTTGGTTTTGTGTGCGACTCTTCAAAGCTCATTACTTCTTTGGGGGCCTGATCCAAAGCCCATTGAACTAATTTTCCACTGATTTCACTAAGGCTTTTGGGCAAGGTGTTCAAGAGAGCTGTTATTTCTGCAGGCAGGAGGCTTGCTGGATCGTTCATGTGGCGACTTGTTCTGAGTGAGACCGATGTGCATGAGCTCGACAAGCTTTCTTTTGAAGAAAATGATGGTGTCAGCACTGCAGAGGGAGACACTTTTTCTTGCCCTGGCAGACCTGAGGTTTCTGCCCACCCTTGGCGCAGCCTGAAGCTGGCGGCCTCGCAGACCAGAAGCCGTCAGCTGCAGTATCGCGAAAAGGAGAGCTGGGCGTTGCAACGGCCGGAGGCTGCTCGGAGCAGCCCTGGTTTTGCGCGACGGGGACCAGCAGAGAAAAGGGTGCCTTTCCCCTCCTAGCAAGCTGAGAGCAGCAGGGCTGGTGGAGGAATGAAGAAAGGCATAGCGTTGCCAAGGGCAGGCGCAGGAGCAGAGTGCAGCAAGGCCGGATAGGTGTTGAGAGCGCACCGCTGGTGCGGCGCACCAGCACAGCCTCCTTGCAGCGGTACAAAGCCTTCTTCATGCGCTGGTGCTTATGCCAGCAAAACAGCGTTTTTCTTTGGGGAAAAAAAGAAGTGCTCCTGTAAGTCATGTCACAGTTTTGCTCCTGTAACTGTATTGCAGGGGCTTCTGCAGGCATAGTCAGAGGTCATGCTCCATCAAATTTGTGATTGACATAACTGTGCTGGCAAATATTTGTAATGTAGATCTGGCGTTGATTTTGAGACTGTGCTTAGATTCCTGCACTGCATAGAGCTGTCTTTCCTCCTTTAATGTACATAACTTTTTGGGAAGGATTTTGTAGGAGTTGGTTGAAAACTGTAAATTATCATAAAGTGCAAAATACTGGCTTTTTCCTCCCCTCTTCCTCTTTTCAGGTAGGTGTGTTGACTCTGAAAAGTGGTGAAAAAAAACCAAGTAAAGAAGTGGAGGAGAGAATTGCATTTGAAATATTTTGATTTCACTTTTGGGTGACTTAAAGGGATGCGCAGCCCATCAACGCTGAGTAATAAGGTGATCTTTTAAGATGGGAAGACTGTCTCGAATGGCAAAACTTCCAGAGGTTGCCAGAGCATCTATAGGGCGGACTCTGTACTAGCGATCTGAAAACTCCAACGTGAAAGACCTCTGAACCAGCACAAAGAATATTGTCTTCCAAAAAGAGATGCAAAGGCTGGTGCAGCACTGCAAAACCAAGGAGTCTTTGTTTAGTGCGGTTGTGAAGGTGTCCTTTGCTTCTCTCTTTTGGCCCCTCTTTAAAGGGCTTCGCTTTAAAATTCCCCTTCAAAACGGCGGTAGTCTCTTCTTTGTCATTGACGTATATCCACTTGCTGCAAAAAATAAGTTACTCCTTCTGCCCTAGGTCTGTAGGATCCGTGTGGAGATAACGGTGAGGCTGTGGCTGCTGGTGGGGTGGGAGACGTGGAAGTCACCTCTCCGGCTGGCTTTGGCACAGGAGGGAGGAAACGTGGCTTTCACGAGGACTGAAATTCAGGCTCCCTGATAGTATTTTTAACACCCATTTGAGCAGAAATTACTTTGTCCGGTAACACAGTGGGTGCTGTGTGCATTCGGACAAGAACAGTGCTGGGAAATTATTGGGAAAGTGTGGTCTTTCGTGCAACTTGGAGATCGCTCGGTTTGTCGGACAGATGCGATTCATGTGAATTCAGGAACTGCGGTGAGCTCAGGCAGGCTGAATAATTCACTTGTAATGCGGGCATAGGTGAATATGGTCAGTGTGTCCGCAAATACACCAAGTGTGCATTTACTGCCATTTTTATTTTCATTTGGGCTGGGAATGATGCCACGGAAAACATCGGTAGCTTTCTCAGCTACTAAAATCATCTACCACTCTTTAAATTTAAAGAGGAAACTGGTTATTTTCTTTTAGGACTATTTTGGGCCACATATCAACGTGAAGCATTGAAATGATGGAATGACACTTAATACTGCTGAAAATATCAAGCGCTGTGTAGATTTACTGTGTTTTCGTTTGATGGTGTGGCTGATATTTCACCAGCCCAGCATTTCTGAAGAGGTACAGCTATTGTTTCTTGAAAAGTTTGCATTTCTAATGCATACTCCAGAATTCCTAAAAAAAAAAAAAAATCCCACTTAATATTTTTTAGCACCATATAATGTTTCGTGGCTATACCCCGCAGTAACTGCTACAGGTAAGAAAAATAGTCTTCATCTAAGAATTAAGGCAGAACATTTTATCGGTGACCTTCTTTTATAAAAAAGGCATTGAACTGGAGCTGACAGTAAGCAGTTTTCCACCAGCGCTCTGGTTCTGCTTCAGTCGGGTGGCATGTGTAGCGCTCTCTCTAATAAAGAGCTATACCAGGTGACTCTCCAGTAATGTTTCACTTTGGGCTAGGCAATCAATTTTTCTATTCTGATGAATGATTTTTTTCACTGAAGTGCAGTTTGTGAGTTTGGGAGAGCTAAGAAACCCTGGAGCCGGTTATAAGCTGTGGAGGGCCACACTCAAGTGATGCTGCGTCATTAGTGCTCCTGGGCGGGATTCAGCAAACGCGTGGCAGGTTCCAAGGCTCCGAGTGATTGCTACAACTACGGATTTGAGTTAAACTCACAGAATCACAGAATCGCAGAATGGTGGGGGTGGGGAGGGCCCTCTGGAGATCCCCCAGTCCAACCCCCCTGCTGCAGCAGGTGCCCCCAGAGCAGGGTGCACAGCAACGCGTCCAGGCGGGTTTTGAATATCTCCAGGGAAGGAGACTCCACAGCATCCCTGGTCAACCTGTGCCAGGGCTCTGTCACCCTTACAGCAAAGAAGTTCTTGCTCGTGTTCAGACACTCGCTCAGTATTTTCAACTGAAAGCTTAATTTTCCAAAGAGACTAAGAAAATAGAGAAAGGGTGGCTTCCCCACCCTCATCTCTGCACATGTCCGTGCACCCGCATGCTGCCTTCCATCCTATACCCAAGAGGATGTCACTCCAAAACCAGGGAGGTCTGGATGAAAGTCCTCTGTCTGGCGAGCTTAAAATCTCCATTTTCCACCTCTCCTGTGGGAGGCACCTTCACAGGAGGCTTTCTTGAGTTACTATGTTTTCGGGTGTTCCTGGAACAGTTGTCCTCAGTTTGTCTTGTAATTAGTTGCTTACGCTTTTCATATAATATTTAATTATTGCGGCATTAAGAGAAAGTTAGAGCCTGGTGCTGGAAAATTCCCACCTAGGATTTGGAACACTTCTCCTTGCTCCTTCTCTGGTGATACTTTTTGAATCGTTTTCAAAAGAAGAAGAAAACTGAAGCTCTTTTTGGTGGTCTGGTGTGTAGGATGTCAGGAGCTCAAAGGTACAAGACCCACAGCTGGTCATCTGGCAGTGCTGGCTTTGCACTAATTACAGGTAGCTTATGAGTGCCAGCAACAACATTTTACTTTTATTGACCATAGCTTGCAAAGCCAGAGGAGAACTTGAACCAGCTACTGCACCTGCCAAACTATGGAGCATTAGTCCAGCAGCATCAATACGTTACTTTTTTCATATTGCTCAGGAACAGCTTGAGTTTCACATCTTTTGAAAGGACGAGCTCTCTCCCTTGATGCAACCGTGCTCCATGGATCCCGCCAAGGTTCGTCAGTTCGTGAAATCCAGGGCAGTGATCATCTCCTGAGCAAGCTGGCTGGATTCACTGGGGTTGCTCGGTGCACAAAGCTGCCCCTTTGCTACACGCTTGTGTCCCATTTGACTGCAGTTGTGTTATTCTAGAGGCAAAGTTTAATCTGTCTTAAGAGAAATTATAGTGCAAAACTTGTACAGTCTTCAGCCCTTGTCCATTGAAACACATCTGAGAGGGAGGTCACCCTGGCTTGCTCCTGTGGCTCCAGGGGCCAGCACCAGTCACGCTGGGGCAGCAAGGACTTGCCTGGTGCATGTCTCTTGTCCTGGGAGATCCCATGCACGTGCTGGGGGCCGTCTGCTTTTGGGCAAGTCTCTCTGCTTGAGCTGAGCTACCAGGGACCGCTGCCTGACTTGAGGCTGCTTGTGAAGGGGAGAGGGAGCAGGAGGAAGTCACGGTCTGTTTTAACCTTGCCTTGCTTGTTTTGTCAGGATGAAATTACTATGAATACAGCTATTTGAATTTATGATTTTTTTTAACCTGCCCTTTTCTGCCCGTGAACATAAATCATGTCCTTTTGCAGCCTCTTGTTTTGCCACGAGACAGTCCTGTTGTTTTCACCTCTCCGAGTGAAGCTCTGTGCTTCGTTGTGTCTGCCTTGCTTTTCTTGAAGGTAGTCTGGCCTGTATTAACCTTTGCCACGGATGATGAGAATTGCGCGTGTTATTCCAGATGAGGTCAATGTCTTCTGTGGCAGCATTCGCTCCTGTTTCTGCTGGGCAAGCCTTGGTTGGTGCATCTTTTGATTACATTTACTTTTCTGTCATTTTTATCACATCGGGAGCTTATGGTCCTCTGGGATCAATACGAGACAAAAGGTCTCTTCTGTGACTTTTTCTGTCTTTGTGTCATCAGCGCAAGTCACTGGTACATAATTTTCTTTGCATGTCGTCACTGAAAACATTAAAAAACCTGGTCCCTTGAGCCGGATAATTCTCCTTTCAGCACAACCCTTTTGCAAAGCTTCTTGTGTGCATCGTAATTCCTATGCTAGTTTTCATCATCTTCAGCTTAACTAGTAGTTTCCTGGAAAGGTATCTTCTGCCCTCTACTCCCCTGGAAAGTGGATCATCTTGTTGGAGAAAGCGATCGGAGTAGCATGCTGCGACGCATATTGCATTTTATTCAGTTTCCTATTTCTTGCCATGTCATTCCCTGTTCCGTCTCTCAGACATGCTCTCCAGCCTTGCGTGCTGTTGAGGCCAGACAGATGGGTATGCATTGCTGGAATTGCTTGTCCTCCAGTCCCAGGCAGGATTCCGATCCACAGGTTTTTAATGTAAAAATTCTTGTCTGTATCCCTGTGGTTGCTTGCACTGCTTCTCTCATAGTTTTGGGATGCAGATCCAAAACTCCTGCTGACTGGCACGTTTTAAACTCTTTGAATATGGCTCCTCAGATACCTCAGACGTGGTGATTCACATGCCTTGCTCCCCCATGCCCTTACTGAAAATGAAGGCAGAGCATTCATTTTATTTTGAGACCGTGCTCAGAGCTGACGTGTTCCAGCTTTCCATCACAAACCTACCTTAGCCTGACTTTTGGTAGTTTTGGCTTTTCCTCTCAAAAGCATTTGCTGATCGGTCCTTTTCCCCACTCCGTGGCAGGGCTCTGTGCTCCCTGCCCGCCTCTTCCTGGGGTGGGGGCTCACCCCCTGAGCCCCGAGGGTGTCTTCCCCCAGGATTACCATCCCTCATAGGTTTTGCCCCCTCCTAATTAAAGAAGCAACACCCAACTTGTGGCCTTTGGCGTTGTGCGTTTCTCCCATGGGGAAGAGCTATCAGCAGGAGCTGTGTCAGGAGATGTGATGCGCGACTTGTGGCTAAAACCGGTAAACCCAGATAAACTTAACTGCGGTGTGGATACATCTCTGTGACGGCGTTTGAGTGATCAGGTTCTGTCAGGACGTGCAAGATAAAATCTGAATGCTTAATTAAACTTTGACAGTGCCAAGCTGGTACAGACCAGCCCAGTTTTGCATGAATGTTTTCTTTTTTCTGCATGCTGGAGAAACGGTGAGGGCTTATGCTATGGTAATGCCAGGCTGAGAAACCTGCTCTGTTGCGGTTGATATCATCACACTAGATGAAAACAGCGGCCATTTGGTCATACGCTCGCTTGCCTCTCCTCCCAGGTTCTGGATAAACAGTAGTTTATAATTCCCAGCGTCGGGTTTCGTGAAGTAGGGCTGCCCCTTCACCTGGGGCTCCTTTCTGTTTCTCCCGTCCTGTCCGGCAGCCCCAGTGGGAGTGCGCGGTCCGTGCAGGCTGAGGCTGGTGGTCCTACTGGCAGTCCTGGTTTTTGGCCTGGGTGAACTGCTGTCTCAAGCATCTCCACCTGGCCCTGTCCCACTAACATTCCCACCAGGCCCTGTCCTGCCTGAGCAGCCCAGCCGTGGTGTTGCCGACACATCAGGCAGTAAGCTCTTTTACTTGCAGGAAGCGTGGGATGTTTAATGTGTTCTTTCTGTTGGTTAAACGTGCCTTTCCTCCTTGGAGTCACCCAGTGCCCTTTTAAATAGGGGATATGGCCAGCTTGGATCTTTCTGGGGTCGATGAGAGCGCTGTATTCATGCTTCGCAGAGAGGAAAAGAAGTTATGGGGGGTCTCCCCGGCTTGCCCAGGGTGCACAGGAGACTGTGGGGCAGCGATCGAGCCCGGCTCTGAAGTGCTGCAGCTGCTGGCCTCGCCATCCAAGCCCGGCACACCAGCCCTGGCAAACAATTTCGGTGAAGGCTGAATCTTGCAAGGTACTGATTTAAAAGTAGGAGTTCGCGGAAGAGATACTGGTACCAAAACTTCTGCGAGGCATGCTATAAAGCTAAAAGGACATCCTCTGCTTCAATACTTTTCCTTATTGTGCTTCCCTTGTGGCCTCATCGCGGAAGTTATTGTTACTCTTACGTCCTTTCTAGTAATTATGTAGCATACCTTACAATGCTTTTGTACCTCAGTGAGGCACCTCATTCTCCATCAGAGAGAGTGCGACCAAAATGTGGAAGCTACTCTGATCATGTATTCGCCCAAGTTTAATTTCCCGCGTGCTTTTCTGTAGACCTCTGGAATCCCTCCCCGGTACTTAAGTCGGAGTACCTAAAATTAGATACTTGTCTTCATATCTCAGGCACCATCTTAATGATCTGTGTGAGGTCTTTGGCATTGCTTGAAAATCAGATTACGTACCTCTGTGCTTAAATGAGGATATACACTAAATGCTTCCTCTCCAATTTCCCCCTCCCCCGATTACAGGCCTTAATTTTTTTCCACATTTTAATCCTTCACATCCTGCCTGCAGTGGCTCCCCGGTCACTCAAGCCAAGGGTTTCAACTTTTATTGCCGAAAACCGTGGCGCTGGGTGGTTCTTCTGTGCGTGCCCGGCTCGCCGTGTCCTGCTCCGCTTCTCCCTTCTCCCTCCTCCCGCCGCCCATCCTTGCTGCACGGTGAGTGCTCTGATTGATGGATCCATTCAGGGCTCTGTCTCCTGGTCTGAACATTTTCTTGTTACTTCTAAATAAAGGGTGGTTTTTTTAATGCATTTGGCACGTCCCATGTATCAGCAGTTCTCTGCTCGTTTGGCACACGCAGCAAGTCCTTTTCAAGCAAAGTGTAACAACAATAACGTATAACCTAAAGGTAAACAAACAAACCGCACCTTATTTTTATTTCAGCAGCATTTTGAGCGTTCTTTTTATTTTTTTGAGGAACACATAAACGCACATGCAGTCCTTTCTCATTCTTGTTGCCCGCAGAAGCCAAGTGGGCTCCTTCTTCCCTGCAGCACCCTCGTGGCTTAGCGCTGGCTGCAGCTCCCCGGCGCGAGTTATAAAACCCCTCTGCTTCCCAGGACGCAGCACGTGAGCTGCTGTTCGTCTGCCCCACAGGCTCCAGGGAGTTGCCCTCCCGGCTTCCCGCAGGTTTGCTTAACGTCTGACGGTCTGAAACTAGAATCCTTTCCCTGCTTTGCCCTTTTCTCTAAACATGTAAGACCTTGCAGATTTCCCTTAGGGAAGACAGGGGGATTTTCCCACCATTAGAAATAGAAGGGAAGGAGAAAGACTTAAAATGCGTTCAGATACTTGTAAAAATGGTTAAAAATCAAAACCAAATTTGCAACCCTGTCAGTTATCACATCCCCTCGGATAAATGTAGAAACCCTGAAGAGGAGGCTCTCCTTTGGGCTCCCTGCTCTTCTCTTCCATTAATTTATTACCAAGGCCCCACAGTGCTTTGTCAGTGCCGTGCTTCTGGTTTTATATTCTTCAGCTGTGATTTGGGGATGGTTGACTGTCAGCTATATGGAGGTTTTAGGTCTCCTGACAGACCTTCCTCCCTCCTTTTCTTTTTGCTTTTTCTTCCCTTCCTTAGAAATTCTCACAGGTGTGGTGCTACACCTGGAGGAACAAGGCTTCTCACATCTTTCCTTTATGAGTTCTCCAGAAAAAGAACGTGGGTTTATTTTTCTTTCCCCTCCTCTTCATCTGGTGCGATCACCAAGCATTGTTCTCCTAACTGTGACAGACACCAAGGTTGCGTGTTAGTGAAATGGTTGCAAGGAGGTTTTGCAATTCCAGCTCTGCTGGCCAATTCTTGCGGACCTGCAGACGGTCCCCCCAACCTTGTCTGGATGGTCGTCCTCATCAGACTCCAGTTTCAGGAGCAGCCATTCTCTTTGATGGGTGGTATAAGCTGTGGTGAGTTTAAAATGAATTTTTCTCACAAATGAAACGGTTCTGTGACATATGTCGTAGAAAGTAAACACAAAGAGGAGCATGTTTGTCGTTTATTTTCACTGGTTTAAAAGTCAGTCAGCTTCTGCAGTCCACTAGAGCTGGTCTCAGAGCTCAGTGGTGCATGTAGTTTCAGTGACTGCATTGAGAATGGGGAAGCGTGGACCATTTTTGAATTGCATTTCTGAACCTGTGTGTGCACCCAGCCCCGTCATGGAAAGCCCTCTCCGACAAAGACCTGGGCACAGAGCAGCCTCTCTCCATCCATCCATCCATCCATCCATCCATCCATCCATCCATCCATCCATCCATCCACCTGTCCATCCATCCACCTGTCCATCTCCTGTGGGTTTAATTTCATGGAGGGCAGCCCAGCGGTATGGGACGGGGAGAGTCAGAGTTGTCAGGGCACCAGGACCCTGGAGCATACTAGAGCATTTACCTTCTTAGGGTAGGTGATCTGATAGATTGATTTTGGCAGCATTTGATATTAACTAGAGGTAATAAAGGCTAATGGAATGTGGCCTCCAGTTACAAATAAAGGTCCTAATTTTCCATTTCAGGAGACAGGATCGAACACCCGACTTACAATGGCGTGGAACTGGGATCGTGGGTGGGGAATACAGCCCAGAGCCACTGATTAATATTAAGAAGCTTCTGTATGAAATGACTAGTGCTTTCTGTCTTTGTATATACATCCTGGTGGTTTATGGTGAATTACTGAGGGCTTCTCAAAGCTGGAGGAAGATTTGCTTAATGACCGACTGATCACACATCTGCAGTTGCATTTGGAATCTGACAAAAACGATGCATCATAAAATCAAAAAGTAAAAATAGAATTGAGAGACAGCTGTCGACCTTCTAGCCAACTCTTCCTGTTTACTGGACAAGGGGATATACTTGCATGCTAATTTTTTCTTGCTGGAAAGGAAGGGTTCTGCTTTGAAAAGGAGGCTTTTAGAAAACTACAGCTTCCATATTGTTCATTCATTAATGTTCATGTCAAGTGTCCACAAGCAAAAAGAAAACAGGTGTGCTCTTTTTTTTCCTAATCTCTTGACATCGCAAACCGCTCCCAGCGTGTGCAAGTCAAACCTCTCTTTGCCGTACCTAGAATCACAGGTAGCAGATGTGATGAATAACAAGGTGCTTTATATATTCTTTAATATATTCTGCTTCCCTCCTGTGCATTCATTTAATCCATTCATGGTGGTTTGCTGTGAGCTTCCTCAGTTTGGATTGACTTAAGTTGCTGTGTGATGAGCCCTGTGGGAACTCCTTGGCCTGATTTTTCAAGGCGCTTTCTGGCTATGAAATAAATACAGCTGTGCTACTTCCAAACCTTCAAAGAACAAGAGGAGTTGCATTGATGTATGTAGACACTGGCATACATGCACGCACACATGCATCATAGATGTATATGTATACGTGTGCGTGCGTGCATGTGTATATGCAGGAGTCAGCTCTAAGACTGAATATTTTGTCTTGAGCACGGAAGTTTGAAAATCTTTGCTTGATGTTTCTTTTTTTAATGAGATGAACTGTTCCACGTGTGAATGTTTACAACTGTCCATCTACCCTGAGAGCAGCTGTTGGTGAGTTGCTGGTGGTCTGAACGCGCGGTCGGCTTCCCCCTCGGTCAGGCGCCACTGACAGAGCAAGTGTCCGCAGGAGCAAATGGGTCCTGTGCAGGGAAGGGCTTCCTGCTGGGAAGCAAGCCATGAGGCCCTGCTCGTGTTTGCTTCTGCCTTTCCACCTGATGGAGGACCACGGGCATCCCCTTTTGCCAAGACTTTGTCAGAGGGAAGTCCTTGTCCGAGGCTGCTTCAGCACTGCAGACCTCCAGAATTCCTGCTGCGGCAGAGCCTGGGCTGTCGGGGTAAGCTGGGAAGCGTGGGGGCGAGAACCGTTCCAGTCAGTGCGTATTAATGGCAGACAAAGAGAAGTACGAAAAACTGATATTCTTGTTGAAAAGTATGGATTGGTTTCATTTGGGGAAGTTCCTCCAAGTTGTAAAAGTTGGTAGGAGCAAACCCTTTCAGGAAAGAATCTGTAGGTAATGATAAATCCTTCTCTTCTGAAGGACCTACGTGTGCATGGTATTCGCGGCAAAGTACATTGCCAGCACTTGTGATGTACTGGGGTGCAGTGAGGATTTGGATAATCTAGTATCCACTTATAAACATCCACTTTGGATCTTCCCACCTTTTTAACAAATGAGTACAAGAGATTTTTGCTGGCAGAGCACAGGTGGCGTGTGGAGTGGGCGACGTGGTAGTTAAGTTTCTCACAGAAGTGACCAGAGTTTGCTTCAGCCCAGAGCAGATTTTTCTGATTACAAACTCCTCGAAAGCCACTTCAGGATGAAAAATCTAATAATGCTCAGCCACGTGTGTTTTTTCCTTCGTTTGGACACGTTTTCTGGGGCAGTAGCAGGCAGGTCTGCAGTAAGATGGTCGCAGTTCCTCTTTCTTTGGAGGTGAGGAATGCACAGCGCAGGGCTGCTCGTCTTGCGGTGAGCGCAGGTGGGAAGCCTCTTGCCTGTAGGACCTTGTTTGTCAGCAAGATTCCCGTCTTGCAAATTATTGGCAGCTGGCATGGTAATGAGTCCATTTCAATATAAATGAGCTTCATTTTATTAATTTCTGCCAGCTCCTGAGCAATTCATGAACTGCTTTTCAGATCTCAACCAACAGCTTGGGGGAAGAGGGGGAGGTGGGGAGCGGAGAGGGGAACATGAAGGAGGAAAAGAAAATGAGAATGTTTTTAATTTAGAAAGGAGCCGGTGACTCTGATCTCTTGTGAGAATGCAGCCAAGAGTGAGGATCACAATTTCCCCACCAAGCAGCTCTAACAACATGAAGGGCATCAGTAATCTCTTCCAAAGTTTTTGTTCCTTGAGACTTTTGGAAGAGTTTGTAACTCTCAAAACTCTGCGTGCAGCGTTGGGTTGATCTTTCACGGCTGCGGTTTGGCTGGGAGGAGGAGGACTTGGGTGACTCGAAAGCTGTGCGGGGCAGTGCACCCAGTCCTCCGGTGAGCTTGTGGTTCTCGGTATCTCACAGGACTGGACCTTGAGCTGGCATACTTGCAAGGGAGCTTGCCAGTGGTATCAGGCCAAGAAAGGGCTGGGATTTGGTACCCGCATGAGTGCGCACGTGTGTGTAACTTGAGGACTATTCTTATGACTTGTTTTAGGACTAAATAGGCGCAGACTGGTCTCTTGTATCTGCGCCTTGGTGAATGCAATTAACCCAACCATCCTTTCACTGTGCACAAAAATGCATGTAAATGCTCTGCCCTACATGTCTGATTCGCCCTTGAAAAATGTTAATGAAATCCCTGCTTGGATAACCGCCCTTTTTGTAAATTAGACAGCCTGCACAGGGAAATCTCCTCCGAGGTCTTCCGGTTTCAGGCCTGTTCCCTGGGTAGTTGGGCCCCCCCTTGCTGCCAGAAGTTAAACCCTGTTTTACTGGAAGGTGCCTTTCTTGGTGGTTGTCTTTGGATGCAGGTGTGGTTTTGGACCTGAGGTTTTCTAGCCCTGCCTGAGACAGACCGTCCTCAGCAGGGGCGTGTAAGTGTCTGTTGGGATTTTTATTGTACAAAGTGGTGGGAAGAGGAACTCCCCGCGTTCTGTATTTCGGGCTGACGGTGCTTGACTGGGTTTTTCATTTAGTCTGCCATCATCGGATTTCATAATTTGAATTTAAGCACAGCACTCGCGTGCTGTATTGCACAGTGTTTCTTAGGTAAGTGACGATAAGCTGGCAGAAGACATCCTCCCGTATAGCTGTTCCTGCTAACCCTTTGTCTGACTTTTTTTTCTCTCCCCTCTTTCTCCCCAGGTTTTTGGCATATAGTCATAGACTCTGACGTGAGAGTAATGGAGCCGCTGAGTGGCAGGTGCTGACAGCTTCTGCGGTCCCAGTAACTGTTCATTTTGGTATCATTTGCAATTCTGTACCTCTAAATGCCACAGCTCTCTTGGGGAAGGTTGCGCTGGATACCAGTACTGCCTTGGAAGGTACATGTGTGTCCATATATTTTTCTGTAGGAGTTTGCCGTGTTGTACAGTGGTTCAGGGGAGGGGAAAAAACGGATAAGCTGCATGTGGTTTACGGTTACACCCGTTTAGCAATACAAAGGCATTTGAGTGGCTATCAAGCAGCTACTGATGACATCCCTTCCCCCCTCTCTCCTCCTCTTACTTGAATTGCCTGCAGGGCCTTTTTGGAGTCCATCCCGTGCTTTAACATGTGGGAGAGTGGCTTACAAAAAAAGGAATGGCTGGTTAAAAGGTTCTGATTTGAAAACAATTAAATATGCCGCTGGAGTTTTTGAGAAACTCAAAGGCTTACTGTGGAATTTCAGCCCTGCTCTTGCCCTTTTGAAAAAGCACATTTTAATTACAGTAAAATGTGTATGTTCACGCTTGGTTATTAGTCTTCTACATTTTTCTGTGTGGTTCTTGTGAGTTCGGTAAAAATCTTTGTTGTTGGCTGGCAGATTTTAGCAAAAGTTTTATTTCTGTAGGCTCGTTGCTCGCTGTGGATTTAATCATTGTTCTGGTTCTCACAGCCTTCAAGCTCCGCTCCAGGAGAAAAATACAGATTTGTCACCAGGGCCTCCCACTAGAATCTAATTTTAAATTTGCAATCTGTTGTCTTGCGAGGTCCTTCAAATTTGTTTGGAAAGTTAATATATTTCAGATTTTCTTCTGGAATTTAACGGCCCAACTTTTTGCGAGTTTGAGAGTTGGTAACTTAGGTTTAATTGAAATGAGTGTTTCGCCTTTGTAATTATTTTAAGAAATATTTAATATTGGGGGTAAGGAAAGAAGAAGGAAAATGAGAACTCTTTGAGGGGGCTGTCATCAGTGGTCATCCAGAATGTGATCATCTTTATGCGTAACCATTTCACATAAGACTCATCCAGCAAAAACTCAGCAGTTCAGCAAGAGGTCAGCCTGCTTGTCAAGGGTAGCTGATGCAGGGAAGCCTTTTTTTTCCAAAGCTTTCCTGCAGAATTTATGTTTTCCCTGCTGATATCCTAATGTTGATGTCAATCTGAAGTTTTGATTAAAAACCAAGCAGCTCAAGCCCCTGTGCTGTCTCTTGAGGTGCAAGCTGTCTAAAAGGTGACTTTCCTGGTTCCTTGAAGACTTCCATAATTTTGGCATTTTCCCTGCTCTGAATCAGGAAGGGGCAGATCTTCTTGGAGAGAGAGCCCTTTCCCAGAGCAGCTGATAGCTGGATGGTCAGGCCGCGTCTTGAGGACGTGGAGGAACAAGTTGCCACCCCTCGTTTGCCCGACTTGGGCTGCAGATACGAATCTCGATCTTCTGTGTCTTCAGCAAGCAACTGAGTCACTGAGCTGGTGCATCTTCCAGGACATGCGCCTGTCTCTCTGCTTCGGTTTTCAAATCTCTCAAATCTCTCCCTCCTGGAGCGGGGAAGCCTTTCATCAAAAGCAGTCTATCCCCACGAAAAGTTTGGGTTTTGATGAATCAACATTTTCTGCTGAAAAATTTCCAACTAGTTCTGCTTGCAGTGCACAGTCTGTGCGCGCTAATCTCCGCTAGCTTTGGAGAATAATTCAGAACAGATTTTTGACACGTCGCAATCCTTGGTCGAGCGCAACAGATCTGTTTAAAGCATCAAGACGTGTCACACTTGATTTATGTCGTATCCTGGTGGTACCTTGATAGGTCTTTAATGGTCACCTTTGGATTTGGCGGGTGAGCTAACAAGGGGAGCCTTTGTCCTACCAGCATTTGCGTGCAACTCCCATTAACATTACTCATTTTCTTAATTTGATACAGATTTTTTTCATTGAGTGTGCTAAATTCAGTTAAGCCGTAGACAGGCAGCATCTGGCAGTCGCAGCCGGAGCAGTTTTAAGACATTTCTGCCCCAGGGTGTCTGCTGCTGCCCCTGGGAGGGGGAGGCTGGGGCTCCCCTCCCCTGCCCAGCGCCTGCTCCTGCTGGCTGAGGATGCCCGCGTCTGCTTCACTGCGAATTTACGTGTTTCAGGGCTGCCTTTCACATCTGCCTGAGCTGACCTAACAGCTCGCTGCTGCCAAAAAATGGGTGAGGTGCCACTCGCTGTCACCTCTTCCCCAGCTCCCCTGTCACCCTTCAGCCCTGGTGCCCTGTCCTCACGCCGCTGTGTCCCCTGACAGGCACCCTTGTGCTGCCTCTGGCACGTGCCAGTTGAATTCACTATCCCAGAAAAAAACAACCCATAAATAAAATCTTTTTTTCCCCCCACTTTTTTCCCCACTGGGTTTATTTTCTGTTGTTTTAGTGGACTTAGCTGCCTGAGCACCCAAATTGGTTGAGGGTAGCTGGTGGAAATGCTCAGACACAAGTGCAGAGGGGAGGCAAAAATGGGGGTGAGAAGGTAGGAGGGGGAGATCCCTTCCAGGGGGGACCCACTGGTCTCGGGCACCCCCCAAATGGTCACCCTCAGCTTGACTGTCCCCACCTAAGGCAGGCTCAGCCTGTTGTGTCCTGCATCTCCCAAGGGAGATGGCCTCTGCCAGGGGACGGTGACAAGCGGCAGGGATGGCACTGTCTTGCATCGCTGCAGCTGGATCAGCTGCACCATGCCTGCCTGCAGACCCCTTGCACCCACCGCGCACGTGCGTGCAAACCTGCAGCATAATGCCGGGGAAATCAGTGGGAATGCAAACCTGCAACATAATGCCAGGGAAATCAGTGGCAATGCAAACCTGCAACTTAATGCTGGGGAAATCAGTGGGATTAACTCCCTGGGTGTAGGAGCGAGGTGTGGGCTAATCGTGGTGGTGGGGATAGATAGCTGTCTGCGGGATTTGCAAACGCGTCCTCACCTAAAGTGCCAATCCACAGAATTTAAAAAGGGACAGCTCTTTGAAGTCTGTCACTTCTTGCTAGTATCTAGCAGATACTTCTCATTGTGTGAAATCACTCAGTAAACATTCCTGCCACCCGTCTGTGGAGAAGAGACTTCCCTCCTTCCATGAGAGTGTTTCTAGTAGTGTTATTTCCTTGCGGGACGCAGCCTGAGCTGCTGCTCCTTTCCTCGCCAAGTCATTTCTGGTTCTGTTACTTTTTGGCTGGGTGGAATTTTGCCTGGTGTGCATGGAGACTACGTCGAGGTGGTGGCACGGGGCCGCTTTCTGTAGCCGTGCTGCCTGGTGTTTTCATCGGCAAGTGTGCCTCGCTGCATGGGGTGCCGGGGACGCTCCTGCCCTTCGGCAGGTCTGTTTCTGAAGGTAAAGAGCCACTCTTCAATCATTCAGGGTTTCAAGAGGACTTTTTAAACTGCTCTTTCTCCTTAGATAGGTATTGAAGTTAAGGCTTTGTGGCTGGAGACTGGGGATGAATGGCTGTGTGCTCTGATGGGCTTTGCAGCCAGTGGAAATCCTGTCGAATGAAAGTGTGGTTAGCAAGAATCTCAGAATCAAAGCAGCTAAAAGCATTACCCCAAGAGAGTTTCTTTTGCAAGATAGGGAATGTTAAGGTCTGGTTTTAGACATCAGTGTGGAAGACAAAATGCAGTTTTTGTGCTTCAAAATGTTTTAGAAGCAAAAGTTCGATAACATTTGGTTTTCAGTCAGGTCCGTATCAAAGGGCTGTAGCTTTTAAGGAATAATAAACCCTGTCTAGGGATTTATAATGCTGTCTTTTGTTTTAGATTAAAATCTGCCCTCTCTTCAGCACATTTATTTTTCTAAACGATGCATGATAACGAAGTCCCACAACAGTCAATGGGAGTTCAGCCATTAATTTCAGTAGATGTCGGGTGTTTCCCGTTATAGTTTACTTCACATGCGATTATGTTTATTTTAGATAACAGAAATGTCCAGATATTTATGGAAGTGCCTGTTGCTCCAGCACTGAACAGATTTTTAGCCTCAGACATGACCTACTTAGCCGGGTAGAAGCGTATAGAAGCGCGGTCCTCTGAATGTGGTCAGAAGTATCACTGCAGAAGTTCAGGTCTACCATACGTGCCCAGGGCAGCCTATGGCAGAAGTGCTGTGCTTGTGTTTAGCGCAATCGATTCCTTGCTTTCCATGTATTTATATAGGGCTAACTCAGTTCTGTGCAGCAGGGATAGTGTGTATTTAGATAGCGAGGGAAAATACACAATCACATTCATTCGGCCAGCATCTGGCTCAATACCCATCGGCTCATCCTGTTAAAAGAGAGGAAATTGCCCCAAGAAATGAGAAATTCCATATTGTTTTACTGTCAGGGCAGCTTTTTATTTTCAACCAAGACTAATAGAAATACCTCAAAACAAGGAAGTTTTGTCTTGGAATTTCTGTTCAAGATTTATGGACTATTTATCTAGATAAAACTGTCTTGTGTGTAATTCAGGATCTCCTATTTAATTTTGAACGGCCGTTTACATTTTCTTACATTCTTCTTTACATTTACCTTTCTTCTTCTTCTTGATCTTTGGCCAGAAGGAGCCAATACTACTGATAAAATATTTCTGACATTCGTTGAGTGAGATCACAGACCTCAAAGTGTTTTCCAAGATTGAATCCAGATCATCACTCCCATCTTCTAGATGGGAAACCTGTTTCACAGCGGGACGTGTGCAACTGAATAATGCAGAAGGCTAGGTATGGAGATGGGGACAGAAACCCAGTCCCTGCATTCCAGCTCACTTTTCTCTTTGCCAGATCAAAGCGCTTAGATCTAGCTATCTGCTTCAGAGTGAGTAGGAAGGAAAGGTTATTTTTGTATAGTCTGAGTCACTCGTGCTGATTTATTTTTCATAATATGGCTTTCTTGTGTGGGGCTCTCTGTACCTGCTTAATGTTGCACTGTTTTTTTGTTCCAGAAATCAAACCTATCATTAGCTCGCTGCCAAACAGCTGAATTTGTACTTTGCTATTTGGTACTTCAATTCGCAGCTCCTAGCAAAAAAGAAAGTGACATCTCAGATAAAGTCTTATACCCATCTACTTTTTGGCATCTTGTTACATCCAGGTAAACAATAGCTGTTGATTTTTTGAGTTTGTAGTGTTGGCTGGAATTGCAAAGCTAATGCCAAGAGTCAGTCGAATGTGTGCAGAGCTGAGACTGCTGGTGCACTTTGGTGGTAAATGGGCTCCACTTCATACCAAGCTTCAAGGTTCAGTCCTTCCCTCTTTCACGCTCTTCATTTACAGGAGCGTAGCTATCATCTAGCTTTTTCCTACGTACCGATTTAACTGAGTTGTACTTATAAGTTTACTGATGCGGTCGCTGGCTCCCTTAATTAATTCTGTGGGATTAGTCGCTGCTGTTAAAAGCACATCCTGCGAGACCCGGTGGATGCTGCGGTGTAGGTTTTGGGACAGGTTCATTTTAAAAAAACCCCACCGTTTTGGGTGTTCTGAAGCATCCAGTGTCTTGCCCGCATGCTTGGTTGCCGCCTTTAATGCTCCCTGCTCTCTCCCCTTGCAGACTGTGACGCCATGGGCAACGCGGAGAGCCAGAGCGTAGAGCACGCCTTCTACGGAGACAAGCACGCCAGCCTGGGCCGCAAGCACACTTCCCGTTCGCTTCGCCTCTCCAATAAAGCCTCTCGCCGGACGCGGCATGCTTCTTCCGGAAAAATTATCCACCGTAACTCGGAAGTGAGCACCCGTTCCAGCAGCACCCCTAGCATCCCCCAGTCCCTGGCGGAGAATGGCCTGGAGCCATTCGCCCAGGAGGCCAACCTAGAGGACTTTGGAAGCCCCATCTGGGTGGACCGCGTGGACATGGGCCTGCGGCCTGTTTCCTACCACACCGACTCCTCCGTCACCCCCAGCGTGGACAGCAGCACCGTCCTCACCGCCGCCTCCGTCCAGAGCATGCCCGACTCGGAGGAGAGCAGGCTCTACGGGGACGAGCCGCCGTTCCTGGCGGAGGGTGATGGGAGGTCACATCGATACGCGGCTAATGGGACGAATTTCATGGAGACGGCCAGCTTCAAGAAGAAGCGCTCCAAATCGGCTGACATCTGGCGCGAGGACAGCCTGGAGTTTTCCCTTTCTGACCTCAGCCAGGAGCATTTAACAAGCAATGAGGAAATCCTGGGCTTGGCCGAGGAGAAGGATGCCGAGGCCACCCGGGGGACGGAGGACAGCGGCAGCCCCCAGCCGCTGGTTGCCTGCCAGCGTGCCAACTCCATGAGCGACTTGTATTCCCCCAAAACCCCGAGCGCTACCGCCAACGGCGGCCCGCGAAACGCCTTTGGAGGGTACTGCCGGAATTTAGTGTCTGACATCCCGGATTTTGGGAGCCATAAGATGGCATCGGTTACTGCTGACGATGCACCTTCCTACAGTAATTACAATACACTGCCCTGTAGGAAATCCCACTGCCTTTCCGAAGGGGCCAGCAACCCACAAATTAGCCATAGTAACAGCATGCAAGGCAGAAGGGCGAAAACTACTCAGGTAAGGCAGTTTTCTTCTATGTAAAATGGAATCACGTGGCATTTGCTAAGCCGTGTTTGTAGATGAACATATTCCAGGTTCTTCCAGGCTCTGTTTTCCTTCAACACCCTCTTTCCAAGAAGAGGGCTGTACCCAGGAGAGAGCTGAACTAAGAAGCCTCCAGAGCTCGCTTGATCGTGTCACTGCTCCCTTCCTTATCTCCAGCTCTGTTTGGGCCTTTCTCACTCTTCACTGCCTCTGGAAAAGATAAATCTGCGTTTGCCAGCTAAAGATTTTCCTGTGTGTTTTGCAGTGCTGATGGTGCCTTTTTTTCCAGGGTAGCTGCCAAAAGCGATCACTCCACTTGGGGAGCTCGCATGCGTTGGTTGCATCTCCCCTCTCTGCCCTCCCTGCCCCGTCGCCCTCCCCTGCCCGCACACCTGCAAGCACTCCTCGGCTCTTGTGGCTGGAAGCAAAGGAGAAACCTGCAAGTGTTTCCCCTCTGCTCCATTGTAAACACTTGCTGGGCTGAAATTTCACTCTTCTAATTAGCCAACGTTCGCATTTGTGCAAAACATCACCCAGAAGTGGTGCTGTCCCCTCGCAGGAGACTGCCAGTGCTGTAAGCTGTGGTGCTCACCCCTTTAAAACGAAAAATTATGGAGGATGTAGATGTATGGAGAAGATGCTGCTTCTCCTAGCCAGGGAGGACGTCATACCCTTCATCCTTCGTCCTTGGAACAGACAGCACAGAGCCAAGATGAGCTTTCCTGGTCTAGCGGCCCTCCCGCACTCCAAGCACCAGTCCTGTGACCTTTTCTTTGTCGGCTGCTGTTGGGTCTTTATTCCTTTTTCTCTGGCTTTTCTTGGCCGTGTTCCACCTGATCGAGTTGCCCAGCACCGCCTTGCGCTGCAAGCAGCAATTCTGCTTACAGGAAGTGACAGACTGCTCTCAGAGGAGGGGAAGAAGGGGGTACAAATCCTGCCCACCCGTACAAGGCATGCGTGGCGTGCACGTTGCGGGCATGTTGCGCTCTAAGTTCATTCGGCTGGCTTGCTGGACCTTCTCAGAGTAGCGGTCCAGACACCTAATGGAAGAGGCTCGATGTGGTGTTTTTCGCATGCGCTGTTTTCTAGCAGCGGGCACCAGCTCGGAAAGATGGCCGAGGGACACAGACAGAACAGTCTGACGGCACAGGCCAGAGCTGTGCAGCAGATTGCATGCTTCAGCGGCTCCCCTGATTTTATTGCGTGGTTTCTCCTACATATGCCACGCAGCGTACACACACTGTGCCGCGTGACCCAGAAAAAGAAAGACGCGGCACGTCGCATCAAGGTTGGAGGGCCGGCAGGCTCGCGTCCTGCTGCCGGGCTGAGCTGTTGGCAGGACACCAGCGTTAGAGATACCAGGCTGGGCAGCGTGAGTCATGCAGGTTGTGGCGTGCCGCAGAGGAGGTGCGGAGGGCTGTTGGAGGGCGAGAGGAGCGCATGTGTCCCCCCCCCATCGGCTGGCACTGACTTGTGAGAGCTGATGGGAAGAGGTTGCTGAGTGACTTACCGGCTGTGCTTGATCTGTGTAGATATGCTGCTTCTAAATATAAAAATGACATGCTAAAACAGATGCTGCAGCATCCCGCAACAGCAGCTTTGTACTTCAAAATCAGCTCTTTATTTTCGGAGGTATTTTTACGGTGCGAGTGCAGAAGAAACCCTTTGGTGCTCCATCAAGGCAGTGCAGGATAAAAAGCACGAGAACAACAACAATAACCAAAAAAAAAAGGGATGTTATTTGGCAGCCTTAAACGTAACAGCTTTCATGAAGATTGTTAGGTGCGACTGCTGCCTCCAGCCCTCTTTCAAGTGTATTTAAGAAAAAGAGAGCAGTGTCGCTGGTAAACAGTGAAGCATTTGTTTTTATTCTTGGTGCCTATCTTGGCATTAAGAAGATTCCTTTGAGGCACTTAGTGAAAGTCACAAATTTGCGTAGCATTTTGCGAGGCCTCAGCTATACCCAGGGAAATCACTTTGTGGGGCTGGTTTCAGCAGATGTATCTCCTGAGCTTGGAGATGGTATAAGGAGTCTCAGGAGTGATTATTACCACGTATTAATTCAACAAAATTAAAGCTTTGGAAAGGTCAAAATTCCTTCCAAGTCTTTAATCCTAGCAGCATACAGCAAGTATAAGATACTTGTCAGCAATGAAGTCATGTTAGCCCAAGCCTACCTTTAGCAAGCTTAGGGAAATGACTGTCATTATGTGTTTGATAGATAGAGCAAAAAGGAAGTCCAAATTTGCACACAAAGTAAAAGGACCAGTTCCTTGGTGAACCTGATTAGGTGGCTTTGGATGAGGTGAGAGAAAGGAAACTACCAGGCTGTCTCTGTACCGGGAGACATGGTCACCATGTCTCCTTGGATTTTGACACACACAGGAGTCACACCATGCTCTGAACGCTGCTTGTAAAACACCATTGCTCCCCTGGGAAACACAGTTCACCCACTCCTTCAGACCTGCTAGGACCTACTTCTAATATCTTCCTCACAAAGCAAGTATCAGCAGTCGAAGCTCATGGAGGTCTCTGGCTTCAATGGCCACTGCCATCACCACCTCAAAGTAGAATGTGATGGTTACCCTACCTAAGATGGTGGAAGCTGAGATGTAGAGCTGATGGCCTTACTGCTTTGCTGTTAATGTGCTCCTAGGCACTGTATTGGCCTGTCCCAGCCAGTACTTGGTCCCAGTTTGGGGAGTTTTGTTTTCCTCTGCCATTCCCAGTCTTTCAACACTTTCTCAATCGACTTCACACTCTTGATGACCACCTTGAGCCTGCCATACGCGTCCTCATGCTGTAAAACGTTTCGTGCTATAAAAACAGTTTAGTGGACTTAGGCAAAACTTTCAGGTTTTTTCCCAGCCTTTTGAACTGCCTCCCCCATCTTGATCCCACAAAATGATAGTTATGTCTTAGGGCCTCAGGAGCACCACACAAACATGACCCAGGGCCGAGAGTAATATGGTGTTGGACACAGTGTTCCCTCCTGAGCTCCAGGCCAGTGACTTGTCACTGTCCCTGTGTTATTTAACAGTGCAGAGGTAGCTCCCTTGTTCAAAGTCACCTAGCTGAGCCTCATAGCCAGGAGTGAAGTTTCTGCCCGGATCACTGTTGCCCATCCTCACAAGAATTTGGGTTTGTATTTGCCAGTGGGGTTTTTTCACTTTTTGGAAAGTCATAGCTGGGGTATTCGCATGATTTTTAAGTCTGACCTGCTCTTGTGCTAGAAATACTGAAAGGTCCTGGTGGCCGCTTGTAGGTAGCTTTTGACGAGTCAAGTTCCCAAAGAGTTCCCTGGAAGCAGGAGAGGCCGAGCGCAGGGTGAGTCTGAGACCACGGCAATGGGTTTGTGCCCTTGTGTTTGATTCCTCAATCCAGCCGCTGTTAAGTGCGTGTTCAACTGCGTATGTACATCATCGTATTTTCTATACAGCCTAAATTTATTCGAAGAAGTTGTCCTCAGTTGTAATTTTTGTGATGTGCTGACCACTGCTACTGGGAAAGCGCATCCTTGAATGTATCACAGAAAGGAGATGCTGGAATCACAGCTGTACGTGTTTTGTTACAGTGCCTTATCCGTAGATTCTTTACAAGTACGTGGTTTATGTTAAAGAAAAAAAAAAAAGAAAATCTCTCCCTCCCAAATGTAAACCTTAAATTGAACTGTGGGAGTCACTTTCCGCTAATTGAGGAGAGCTTTTTAATACTGGAGAGACAATTATATTCAATATGCGCAAGCGATTAATATCCACGGGTTGGCTTTGGGGCACCCACGCAGCAGTTCTGCTTTTCGTAACATTTTAGCATTAAGGCTCTGCTGAAGCGAGGCTTCCTGGAGAGGTCTGCTGTGATCCTGTTTGGCTTTTGGAGCTGATGTGATGTAGGTGGAAAAAGCTTAATTGGCTGACATTTTCACCCATTTTTGCATGAAGGGAGACAAGCTCCGGTTGGATACAGCTTGTTCTGACTGTGCGTTGTGACATCCCCAGGATCCTGCAGCCTGCTTTGTTGGGATGCAGATTTTGTGAAATGGCCCCGTTGTGTCCTGCTTGTGGCTGAACATCTGCCTGCGGGACACTCCTCCTCCAGGTGGATGTTCAGAGACAACTGTAATCTCCTGCTCCCCGGCTGTTAAGAGTCCCGATTGAAGTCTCAGGAGGGCAGTTAGGGAGCGCAAACCTTGAGATACGCTTTTGTGCCACTTCCAAGCCTGTCTTGCCACCTCCCTATTCCATGTTCTCCCTCTGTGGATGATTTCTGACTGCTCTTTTCTTTAGACCATCAAATGGGGGGATACAGCCTCGCACGGGGCTTGAACCTCTTTTGACATTATAAACTCCTCTACGAGGGCAGTCGAGTGAAGACATCCTGCGTGTACAGAAGATGTTCTGGTCATGTGGCAAAATCTGCTTGCCAGGCCGTGGTGCCAGCAGCATGTCTGTTTGTGGATGTCTGCTGTGGATCAGCATGAGCCAGCTCTACCTGCTGCTGCTTCCGATCCTGCAGGTCCCGCTCCTCCTCCTCTGGTTTTCGTGATGGTTGAGGGGGTGGTGGCAGTGGCCATCAAAGCCAGAGACCTCCATGGACTTCCAGGGCTGATATTTGGTTTGTGGGGAAGATATTAGAAGTAGTTCTTAGTAGGGGTGAAGGAATGGGTGGACTGCGTTTCCCAGGGGAGCGATGGTGTTTTACAAGCGGTATTTAGAGCATGGTGTGACTCCTGTGCGCGGTAAAATCCAATGAGACATGGTGGCCAAAGCATTTCTGCATGGTCAGCCACTCACATACGAGAAGAGTGACTCGTTCCTCTCTGAGCTTTATAGCCCAGTTTGTGATTTCCTCCGGAAAGCTCAATTCCAGCATTAGCTTTACAATGGTGCAGTCCAGGTTTTTTACATAGCTTTTGAGAAGGAGCAGCAAGATGTCCCTCAATCCTGCAGGGAAAGTAAAGGTTTTTTAACATTCTGGTCCAGTGTTTGTTGTGAAACTGAGCGGGGGGAGAGCGAACAAGGTTCCTGCCCGACTGACTTGGAAACTGCGCCTCCGTCAGCGCCAGCCCCAGCCCCAGCCCGTGTCCTTGGCGCATTAAATCCCCTTTTGTCTGATTTTCAAGTTTATTACTGTTTCTAAGCCTCTGTACGTAGCCTGAAGGAATTTGGGATCTCAAGCCTTAAAAAAAAATAAAAATCCTATATAAAAAATTCTGCAGAATATCCAGGAGATGAAATCAAGGTTTTTGTGGGAATTAGATCAGGGCATACAGGGAAACCAGTCTAAAATTAGAATATCTTTCCAGTCAATATTATTTTTTTACCATCTCTGGGAATTTTATAACAGGTTATAGTGTTTCATTATGTTCTGTAGGATGGCTAAACTCCAGAATGCTCATACTTGTTTTTAAGTTGTGTAAAACTTTTTCACAAGTGGTTTCATGGCATAGAGGATATAACCTCAAAATATGAAAGGACCACACTGGGTCAGTCACATGAAAGCGCCATCCAGCTCAGTACCTTGTTCCCCAAATACCAAGTGGTCAGGAAAAGAAAGAAAGAAACTGGGAGAGTACGGGGTGAACTTTCCTTTAGGGCATTTTTCCCAATACCAGAAGATTGGCGATTTGAGTCTTCCTGAGCGAGGAATGCATCCAAGACTGTCGGGTTGACCTGTCCCCCATGAATTCTCTTTTCTGAAATAATTTTCTGCTGCTGGCTTCCACTGCATCCTGTTCGCTCTCTGCACAACACTTGTGACCTTATAGCCTGCTCTTACAGCCCTCCTTGGTCATTGCTTTTCCAGGCAGAGTATCCTCAGCAGCTGAAGCTCTCCTCCTATTTAAGTAATTCTCTAGGTCTCGGTCTGTAGTCTGGAAAACATAGCTGTTTTCAACCTAAGTATAATTCTGAATCAGATTGACCCAGAATTTTAATCATCTCAGTCGTTTGACTCCAGATAGAATCAAGGAAAGAAATAAAGGCAAAGCCATGTGTCATTAAATTATAATTAATGACACATAGTTTAGGAAGTGCCTAAAAGTAAAACGTTACTGGTTTTCAGCTGTAGGGTGCATCTCACTGATCCGAGCCCCTGGTCACACAGTCCTGTAGTGCCTTTCAGATGGGGGTCATTCCCAAGGTCTCGGATACACCCTGAGCCGCGCTCTGAATCTCCAAAAGCTGGTGATCCTCGAGTCAGATGTTTTGGCTTGGATGGCTCAAGGAGATGAATCCCACAGAAGAGCACTGGTCAGCTGGTCACTTTGCCGAGCCTCCAGGCAATCAGCCCTGTTAAACCCAAACATCTCTCTTTTCGGCTACTAGCCACAGGGCACCGAGTTAAAGGAAGGGATGGAAATGGGCTTGCGGGGGTAAGGGGCAACCACTCGTTTTGGTGGCAGCCCAACCTTGGACCAGCCTAAACTGCTTGTGAATCCACATCCTGGGTCCTGCTGGCTGCCAGTGTGGCAGCTCTCAGTGGGTCTGAATGACCAGACCCGTTTCATGGCTAGACCAGATGAGCTGTTTATAGCCTAGCTAACTTGAAGCTCAGCATGAGCCTGGAGGAAAGCTCGGAATAGAGGGCTTCAGACCCAAACTCAGAGGTCTTCCCTGCTCTGTCACCAAGCTGCCCTTCCCAGGTGGATGAGATTAAATCGGGTATTGCCTGTTGAGGATATTTAAAGCAAATAGCAGTCACTCCCTTCAGAGCACAAAACAATGCCCCAATATCGTAAGGGAAAGCAGCATGTGAAAATGAGTGCTTTGGTTCTCGCTGGCAAATATTTTGATACTCTTTGGAAGATCTTAATTTGGTTTTCTTCCTTCGCTCTTGGTCCGAAGCCAATGGAGAGCAAATCAATGATCTTGATATCTGATCTAACTCCATTCAGGCATGTTTTTTTTTTTAAACAGTAGGACTTTGTCATTTATACATCTGAAGTGCTTGTACCATTGGCAATAATTGTATTCTCTGTAAAGCTATATACGCTGCATATTTTTAGTTTCAAGTACTTTCCACTTAAAAATCACAGACAGGTTGCCCCAGCTGCTTGTTTGCTGGGCTGTGCTTACTTAGATGGACGCAATTTGCAGTAGTGATCCTTTCCAGTGAAGTGCTCCACCAAAATGTTTCTTTTCAGAGACCTTCAGCATATGATCATCATCCCAGATGGCACACCTTCTCCTTAAATTAGGTGATTGTTCAGGTGAACCCTTCCCAGATGATATGTTTTGATTTCAGGCTGCTGTTCTAGCAGCTTTCTCCCTTCCCCACTTCTGCCCTCTCTATTACATTTCTCGGGAGGAATTGCCTCTTCTTGGCACCGAGCGAACGAAAAGTAACCTAAACCTGTATTTTACTTCGAGGATTTTGGTTAGGCATGTTGCCATTTGTTTAACTCAAGCACCGTTAGGCTGCTTGCATTAGTTTATGATTAGCTCAATCCCTCTAGAAACTTTCTTTAGCTGGGTGGTCCATTGGGATGAAAGCAAGGTAAGTTTTGGGGGGTCCTCAGCATATCATTTGGGAACAGAGGGATTAAACACTGCAGCGCTGAAGAACTGAGACTTCCTTCCACTGCTGGGGATGGAAAGCAGACGTCCACCCCAGATCTATGCAGGTGGCGGAAACTGTGCTCAGGGACCACACTGCAAGAGGCTTTACTGGATTATGGGTTGATTCTCATTCATGGTATTAAATAATTTAGCACCCCTTAAAAGTCAGTGCTAAAGCCAGGGAAGAGCCCACTGTGCTCAGGTCCCATGGTAGTGCTTTGTGCTGTTTCCTGCTAAGGGTCCTGTTGTCCTTTGTGCATTCGCTCGGAGGCTTAGATTTCTCTCATGTTATTAAAAAGCGAAATCAAAACATCTTCCCCCTCCCACTTACCTAATACTTCAGCTCTTAGGGATGGAAAACTAACTTTCTGACCAGGGGCAGATCACAAACTGATGCCACGACTGTCCGGAGTCAGTGAAGAACTCTGCTCACTGCCTTGGGGAGAAGGGTAAAGCTGTCCCACGTATTTCCCTGCAGGTTCATGGAGGACAGTTTAATTTTCAACATTTTCTGTCTCACAGCTGACCAGTCCTCCAGGGTTGTACTTTCCTGACTGCTAAAGGAGTCCCTGTGGGTCCATAATTTGCCTTTAAGCCATCTAAGTCAGCTAAGAAAACCAGGCTCCTTGGGGAAGCGTGGTGGTCTACAGAGATGATGCTTCTTGAAGGGCCCACATACTAGCTGGAAAATGTCTGGGGAGTCAGTGAACCAAAAATGTTCTCAACCCCTGTGTTGCAGACACCAAGCTAACGTGATAGCTTAACGTGGAGTGAAGCAGCCAAGAGTAATACTGAGGTAACAGCCATATATATCAGTCAGAGTTGCCTGCAAAGGAAATGGGGTTCATGGATGCTTGATACATTGGTGTTTGCTACCTGCCTGTCCCGCGGGAGCAAAGTGGATGCACACCTCCGTACCGTATTTGTGTATCTATCTTCTGGGTGCCTGGCACTCAGTACCTTGTCTGTCTTTCCAAGGTGCCAAATTACACTGTACAGCACTCACCAAGACAAGTTCACAAAGGAATCCTGGAACCAAGATCCATTGAAATCCATGCCTTAAGACTTTCCCAGGGATTATTGCCCAGAAACCTGGGACTGTGATTCATCCTTTCATAATAAAAGTGAAGCTTACTGCTAGCAGAAATACCTAGAGGTCTGGGCTAGCACCTTTTTTGTCGGGAGTAAATTTGATTTCAGAGAACCGTGTCCAAAACCTGCTTGCTTAGTAAACCACTCTGAGTAGCTTTAATAATGCAAAATAGGGTATGTTTTGGGTTTTTTTTTTTAATTTAAATTCTTTCAGTCACCTGAAGAACTGTTGCACCAGTGCAGTGAGTGCACAGAAGTAGGAACCAAAGCTGCTTGTACATATCAGTATCCGATCTCTCTGAGTTCCCAAAGGTGAGAAACCCAGCATCTCAGTCTGGTATCCACATACAAATTGCAGTTGGCTTGTAACCGTAAACAAGACCCGACCAATCCAACAGAAAACTGCAGTTGATTTGTGGCTGTCAGTTTAGTTCAGCCTGCTGTCCATCTGGTGCGTTGTGGCTAGTTCTCTTATAATACTGTCCTGCTGTACACAGGCCTGTAGATACCTTCAGAACCTTCTTTCGTATCAACTCCCAGCATCTGGTTGAGGGGCTTTGTTCACTGCTGTGGTAGCACATCTCCCTCATGTCATTATTATAATCCCTCGGACTTCACAGTGAGTTACGTGGATATGATTCACTAAGTTTGTAACAGTCTTCAAAACTGTATTCCTCCCAGACAGAATGAGCTATGGAGTTGCTTTTGTATCTCTCCATTGCAGCTCTAAAACCATTTCTTCCACTCAGATTTCAATTGCAATTTATGATTTATCTTTGCTTCTTGGAATGTTTTGACTCTTTTCAAGACAGATAAATCTTCTAATGCATTCATTACCAGGTGTTCAAGTTACTCTGGAGAAAGGATTTTGTTCTGATTTGGAGCAAGTTGTACCTTAACAGACCACCTTGACCACCAAATGGTGGTAGAGTCAGTACTAAAAAGAACGGAAAAACACTTATCAGGCCAATCTTTTTCTGCATAGGAGCTTCAAAGAGACACCAGGCACATAAAAGCATGCAAACCATCATGCTGCTTACCAATCTATTTTAAATGTATTCTGTGGTGCTTGCCTAACTAGCAACCAGACAGGTTATGCACAATTTCAGGCCGTTGGTGAATGTGAACACCTTGTTGCTCTGTTGCTAAACAGGACGGGGAACAGAGAATTTGCATTCTCTTGGAGGGAGCCCCTTCCAAAAAAGAAAAAAACCCACTCAGTCACCTTTTAGTAACGAGCCCTTTTAATCTAACGGTTAATTTAGAAAGAAGTATTAACCACATAAGGAACTGTTTATATTAGGGAAGTAAGAGTTTTCCTACTAAATCAGTCCCATGTGCCTAAAGTGCCCATGAATCACTGCTGTCAGTGAAGCAGGAGAAAGTGATTCACCAAGCCATTTTAATAGTGTCTGTAACAGGGCTGTTGGTGAGAAGTTTGGTAAGTGCATCGCTATTGCAAGTGCTCTGAATGTGTCCAGTCATGAGCCCGAGATTTGGGCAAGGCTTATCCCATGCAGTAGTCTCTTGCTAGCAGAGGCCAATACCAAATGTGTTCAACGAGGGGACAAAGACACTTGGAACCTGCCCCAAAACTTTTCACCTGATTTTTGCTAGCTGAAGGTAGATATTTTCTTCTAAAGCAAAAAGGATTTTTCTGAATATCTTCTAAATCTAGCAAGAGTTTTTTAACAAACGCGGCTGTAGCGGACATACAGAGGTATGAGTATCACATGAGTATGCAAAAGCTACAGCACCAACTACGTTAGCTTGATGTAGGTTGCATTACGGTTTTATTCCCCACTGGTTTGCTTTGCATGAAACCCAGTGTTCACGTGAGGAAAAAAACATATATTTAAGTGGGTTGCTAATACTTCCACTAATATTTTACCCAATTGGTTCATCAGTTAAATTGTTCTCTGCATTTGATGGGGCTGCGATAATTCGCTTCATTACACTCGAATGCTGTTAGGACTGTTGTAGCTGTCCTGGCACGTGGCCTCCTTGCTGGGCCTCGCTGCGTTCTTGTTGGTAACAACGGCACCATTCAGTCCATCTCTGGTTTCTCATTCTGTGGTGTATCTTACCTCTCTGGTGTCGGGCATTCCACCTTTCCCTCCTCTTTCCCTCCATTACTGACCGCTGAACCTCCTTTCATAAACCTTGAGCGTTTACAACCAATACGGTAGCACTGCCAGTGTAAGAAATGGTGCTGTTCCTCCGTCATCTTCAGCAGCAGCAGGGATCCCCAATCCGGGTAGAAGCTGTGCCACTACTTGCCACCTCCCCATCAAGGCACACAGTGCAGCACAATCGACTGCTAGAGCCTGTTTAAGTCCCTTCTTCAGCCGGTGGTCTTTATGCGACTTTCTCCCTGCTTTCCACAGAGCGATCTTAAATTGAAGGGACAAAGCCCTGTGTTTATTCAATTTGTTGTCTCTATGGACTAAGACCTGTTGTGTTTGCGAAATGCCAAGAACTGCTATTCCCACGACTTCCCCCATCGCTCTGTCTCGGAGGAAGTACGCTTTCTTTTCTTTGCTACGTGCTTTCTACTTGGTGTGACCAATGTAATGATTTCCACCTC
Source organism: Steatornis caripensis (assembly GCA_013398225.1). Taxonomy (NCBI): domain Eukaryota; kingdom Metazoa; phylum Chordata; class Aves; order Caprimulgiformes; family Steatornithidae; genus Steatornis; species Steatornis caripensis. The sequence continues at coordinate 99,461 of VZSC01012646.1, read as the reverse complement.
CCTCTTGCTTTGCCCTCTTGTCCCCACAGACCCGAAGCTAGATAAACACCAGTGGGAAGGCTAAGTGGGGCAGCACAGATTTTAGTTCCAGTCTTGCATTTGGTTCCTGGGATGGTCTCTCTGGGCAAAAATATTCCTCTGTGTGGAGACAGCTGTTTGCCAGCCTGAAAATACAAAACACAAGGTCTCTGGCGAGGTGCAAAATACCAGGTGCAGTGTCCTGAATCTTACACAGAGCTGAAGGAAACTTTTGGGGTTTTTAACCAGTGAAATAAAACAGAGCCCCTTGATGATAGCAATTACAAGTCCAGAGTAATGTGCTGGTGGTTTGTTATAATGTGTGTATAATGCCCAAAACGGCGGGCTTCAGAAACGTGCAATCAGCAGCCTTCAGCTGTCTCCCAGCTCCAACAATGTGCCTGGCCCATGCCGTTGGCATAATGATGGAGAGCCGCAGGGACGCTGGGCAGGAGTCAGAGGGGTGAGTTGTGAAGGCTGAGCCATGTCTGTAGTTCACTCTCGGCCTCGTGAGTCTTTGCCTGGGAACTGCTTCTGCCGAGGAGTGAAATGCCTGTTTGATTAGCAAGTCTTTGTGGTGCATTCCTTCATGGACCCGGAATGGTAATAAGTCTTCCTTAAGACTTCCTCCGACCTGTTGCCTGTGGGGCCTTTTGAGAACCTAAGCAGGAAACGTGAGTAATTTTTAAACAGCTCTCATCAAGATTACACGATGTCCACTTTGCTTCTGGGCAGTAGCCTGTGGTGGCTGTGTCAGTAGGTACTTCGAAGCTGAACACCAAAGCTAGGAGCCCGTGAGATCCACATAGGTCTCATCAGCAGAGAGCCATGCTGCTCACAGTGTGAGCTGGGATGCTTGATTTTCAGCATCCTCATTTGAAAATTTGCAATAATAGTTCTGTCCCCACAGTGATGTGTTCATCAAAACCCTGCTGCAGTTTGTTGCCTGCCTTGGGACTGTTACCCCTTCAGCCTCAGCACATTTCTGTGGAAGCACAATACTAAACCTCTGTACTTTCTGCTGAACTCTCAATTGAATGTGCTTCAGTATGCGGGTTATAGCACTGCGAGATGTCCGGAGCAGATGCCAGCTGCTTCTTGAGAGCTTTTCATACCCTCGGATGAGAATGAGCTGACGTTGCAGCAGGAACTCAGAAGTCGGAGACCTGTGCAATGAATGCTCTTAACCCTACTAACCCCGAGACCGATCTTCTCATACAGCACGCTTCCGGAAGTGCTAAGCTCAGTGAATGCTACATTTCATAATTCATGAGCGTGAACAATATTAGCAGGCTGTAGGTTTTGAACCGTTGTGACCTTTGTATGCTCAGACCCCCCTCCTACCAAAGGCCTTGAATCGGTTGCCTCAAAGTCTTTGATATGGGATATTTAAGAGAGGAAAAGGGAGTGCAGGGAGCAGAGGGAGACTAGGGGCAGGGCAGCAGCGTTGTGCTGAAAAGGTCTTTTGACTCATCCAGCCTATCAATTGCATTGTGGTAAAGATTATAAAGATGTTTGCAAAATGTGCTACAATTCAAGCTCATGAGTGTATGTAACACTCACTCCGAGTTTTCCTTCCTTGCATTTTTTCATAAGTAGTAAACCGTTATGCCCAATTACGGAGCGTAATCCCTGTTTATGGACAGGGAAACTGAGGCGATGAATCCCGCGTCTTACCAAGGTTACACGACAAGGCTGTGTCACACTGGACACGAGGGATCTTGAGAGCCTGCACTACAGCGCTGTGCTTGAACATCTCTGGGTACACTTATGTTTTTGAAAAAATACTCTGTCTGCTAAAAAGCACCAAGAAAGTTTTATGCGTGCACTGGCTGGCAAAATTACAAATCCTATCCATCTCCCTCAAGCTGGTGGTCTGTTTTAGTAGCTCTTTCTTTTTTTAAACTGATTAATTCTAGTTAAAGCATGAGATATGCTTCCTAAAAGTTAGATCAGCTAAAATTTTGGAATTAACTCTATACTTTCTGTATATGAGACAGACTGTATATTTATTTAGTCATTAACCTGACATAAAAATCTCAAAACCTCAAAAAATTTCTGGTGCCACCCTTACGCACTGTTTGCTGCAGAATGCAGATCTGTTTATGCTACGTGAGTGGCACACTTTTTCTCTTTTAAGAAGTTATAGAGGAAGAAGGGCCAAGACAACAAATGCAAACCCCAGTAGTTCCATGGGAATAATTATCCCAGTGAACACGGGGGATGCGGTTCAGTTCTTTGGTGCCCCGATTTTATGCCGATGTAGCTGTGTTGGCAGAGAGGCAGTGCCTTGGGCGTCTGAGCGTCGAGCGGCCGTGCCAGTCCTGGCTCCCTGATGTACGGGGTCTCAGATGGGGCGCTGTCATCAGGAGTTGCACCATCCAACTTTTTGTGATGGAGTGCAAAAACTCGCTCACGGCAGTGTTTTGTAAACACCGGTTTCCGAGCAGCACCAGTTCCCGTTTCCAGATATCCCTCCTTTGCAGTGCTGCAAGAAATGGGAAGATAATTGGCTTGCAAAAACCGAGCGTATTGCAACAGCAGGAAACAACGTGTGGTTGTGAAAACTGCCCTGTACGGGTAGATGACAGCGGTCACAGGAAGCCCTACTCAGCTCATTCACATGCAGTGGGAGTAGAGGAATATTGGCCTGTCCAGAACAGCTTGTCTGTCACTGTGTGTTGCATAACCAGACTGACTAGGATAACTGTGCTCATTGAGTGGGGAAGGAAGTGCTTATTCTTCCAGCTGGACTCCCCATCTCCCTTGAGAGGGAGCGTTTATAAAGAACGAGCCCATCCGTTACAAATTAATGCCTTAAAAGTTAGTCAAATCCAGCAACGCCCCTCCCCTCCCCCTAAGGTTTCCTCATCCAGCTCTTGCTCCGCAGGAGGAAGGTTTCAAGCAGAGCTCGGTGGAGGGTTTCTCGGTTTCCGCAGAGCTGCTCTTGGATGCATAGAAAACTGGTGATTGAACCAACACCTAGAAGCTTGTTTTCTCTCAAAATAAATACTACATTCTGCCACTTCTTCTCAGAATCTCGTAATTTTTTTTTAAACTTGTAAATCAAGCACCAGCTGCTCTTGCAGGAGAGGTAGAGACAGAGAAATTCCTGTTGTTTTGGCCCTATTTCTCGCCTCTTTGCATCTTCTTCTCTGGCTCCCTCTTCTCTCGAGTATCTAACGTAAGATTTCTCTCCCCTTACACGGCTTGGCCTTTATTTGTCCTCCTTCAAAAACTGCCACAGGTGCCTTTGAGTGCTGAGATGGTAGTGGTAGCACCCTTTGGGCACTAGCTGAGCCACCGAGCCTTCGGACCATGAATTTGGTCATGTTGTTTCATGTCTTTCTCAAGCTGGCCACGTTCTTGTCTCTTCTGATCATTCAGCTGCAAGTTCTTGGGGACCAGGAAGGGTCTTCTGTCATTGCGGTATTTCGGCAGGGTGTATCACCATGGGATTCTGGCCCATCGTTAGGGTTTGTGATGTAGAAGTGACACAGAACAGAAATAATCTCAAATACATTAACTTCTTAGGAGAAAAACAAGTGCCTTTTTAGTTATATAATTTGCAAATTACAATCTTGGGATGTCTAAAATACATCTTCAGCTGTAGGTGTGAATGTACAATATCAGTGTTTTCTTTTCAAAATGCGTAGGTTGGTTGCTGCTTTTCTTGACACTGCCAGTTTTTGGTACCATATGTTCTCCTTTTGCAAAACCTTTAGCACTGTTAACTTAGCTTGATGTAAACAGATGATCCTGCGCCTTATATTCCAAAATGCTAAGGCCGTAGAGGTACCACCTGAAGTCGTGAGTGTGTGACTGGTCTTTCCTAAACTATGCTGGAAGTTCTGTCTACCCTACATTTTCTTCCAGTAGTTGGTCTTCAGAAGAAAAAGGGATGAAGGATTTCCAGTGCTAGACAAGATGGGAGTGTGAAGAAACGTGGTGCCACTTGGGCGTTTCGGGTTCTGTCGGGGTCTCCAGAAGGCCATGCTCGGCCAGGCTCTTCATCTCATGCTGTGTCTCTCTTGCAACTAGGACGTCAATGCAGGCGACGGGAGCGAGTTCACCGACAGTGGGATCGAGGGAGCAGCCACCGACACTGACCTCCTTTCTAGACGCTCCAATGCGACCAACTCAAGTTACTCCCCGACGACCAGTCGGGCTTTCATCGGCAGTGACAGCGGGAGCAGCTCAACGGGCGACGGGCTTCGCCAGGGGGTGTACGAGAACTTCCGCCGGGAGCTGGAGATGAGCACCACCAACAGCGAGAACCTGGAGGAGGCCGGCTCTGCCCTCAGCGATGAGCAGAGCAGCGGCACTCTCAGCTCCCCGGGACAGTCCGACATCCTCCTGACGGCCACCCAGGGCACAGTACGGAAAGCCGGCGCTCTGGCAGTGAAAAATTTCCTGGTGCACAAAAAGAACAAGAAAGTGGAGTCCGCCACGCGCAGGAAATGGAAGCACTACTGGGTTTCCCTGAAAGGTACAGAGCAAGCGTGCGAGGGTTTATTGAGACGGGCATTGGTGGTGTCCTGAGGGTTGTGGATCACTGCAGATGAAGAGACCGACAGCCTAGACTCTTAACAAAAGCTGCTGTGAACTTCAGTATAATTAACATCAAGTATGACAAAGTGGTCCTGGTGATTTTCAGAGGGGGGTTTTATTTGATGGTTGTTGATGTGCTCACTTTATGGTATGCAGGTAGTCCAAGACATGTGACTTGCTGCACTGAAGTGGGGTTCAGTCCCTGCTTCGAGTCCTGCTGGCACCACCTAGGGTGCCTTCTTCAAGCACTGAGTGTTTCCTTTAAGAAGCATGTCTGTGGCTTGCTGACAAATTAAATACCTGTGTGCAGCCGCAGCCACGTGACAGTGGGAGTTTGCTAGCGATGACATCAGCACGCGTTCAAACAGGGGCTCTGTCTTTGTGTGCATTCCTCTTGTAACTCTCGTGCTTAGTGCCGCTGGCCTCTCCTTGTCTGAGATGCCCTTCACGAGTATAAACACCCAGTGAGTTGCAACACTCTCGCGGTGTGGACAGGAAGCCGTGGCTTGGTCATCAAGGCTGGCTTGTGACTTGGGAGTTGTTGGCTCTGGCTGCGTCACTCATCTTGCGGTGGGCAGCCCTTGGCACCTGGCCACCGTGCTGGCCTCCTTGGCTGCCCGGGCCGCAGACCCTTTTCTCTCTGAATTTTTGCAGTGCCTACTAGGACCGCGCATCAGCCCCGTTCAGCGGCCGAGTGCTTATAAAAGCACCTAAACATTAACGGAGCAGCGAAACTCGGGAGCTGCCCTCCTAAAGCGACCTCTAATTAATCTTCATGCAGTTGCATCAGCAGTGAAGCAGGAAGCAACGCTTGCAGGGTTTGGGGACTGGCCTCGCTCTCTTCTGCTGCGACCGGCCTCGTCTGTGAGGCCGGGGAGGCAGAGCCATGTCTCCTGCTCTAGCTGGGATGACGGAAAAGCTCAGTATAGCTAAAGGCCTGTCCTCCCCACAGAGCACGGTTTTTAGAGCTCTTTTTAAAAAAGAAAATAAATTGCGGCACTATTTTAAAACGGACAGCAAAGTTAGGTGCCAGCTCTTCCTTGGGGTGGTTAGAGAGGTTGGGGAAATGAAGGAGGAGAGAGGGAGGGCGCAGGGGCAGGGGGGAGCCCTGATCTCCTGAGGGGGGGGCCTATGGCAGGAAGGTCTTGCTGTGAGGAGCAGGCAAACAAAGGGCCATCTGGGAGGGAAAAGGGGAAGGATGAGCAGGAGGCAGTGTTATTTTAAAGTGCTTTGACTCAAGTGGAGTGTTTGCTCCTTAGATTGCTGTGCCTTAATACTGTTAGTGTTTCAAGGAAGCTTTGAAGTTAACAGCTGCTATTGTTTGGCTGCAAATAGTTTTCTCAGAGGCTGGGTAAGAGGGCATCCCTTTGGCTCCCATGGCAGAGAAACAATGCCCTGGTTTTGGTTTAAAACAGCCGTAGGTAACATGGGAAGGTGGGAGGCAGAGAGTAGGAGACCCTTTTTTTGGGGGTGGGTCTCCCAGATTGCAGGCTTGCTATGCCTTTTTTTTTTTTCCCCCTCCAGAGAATTGTAAAGATTATTTTATAAAGCCAAGCAGGTTGTTTGCTGTCTCTGGCTAAAATGCGTTTTTGTTTTTGGCTATATCACCATGAGTCAGAGCTGAAATGTTATAGGGGAATAAGGATTTGGTTTATACGTTTTGTTTGTTTGTTGGTTGAGGGTTTTTTTGTACGCCAGTCTTTCAGTGAGCACGGCTCATTCCAGCCCATTTTTCTTCCAGTTACTCATCTGCATCTAGTAATTAAATTGCTTGATCTTTGCCTTGCAGGGACTGCAGCAGCTAGCAGCTGCAGGAGTCTGAGGCAGGGCCATGGAGGTTTGCCTGGAGCCCTGTCTGCTCGGCAGCGCTGGCGGGGCCAGCTCACAGCTGTCCGGCACCGCTGAGGGAGACACGCTCTCACCCCTGCGTCTTCCTTTTGGTCCTCTCGGTGGGACGGGGTAGTCCTGGAGAACCCCCACTTTGGGACTTGTAATGATGTTTCTCATCCGGGGCTGTATTTTACTTCCCGTGGCTTTGTCAGCTCATGTCTGCGGCTCTGTTTTAGCAATCCTAGGGCGAACAAAATGGCCTGCTGGGGCACGGCTTGATGTACCATACAGCTCATGGTATGTCTCCATGGCGTGGAAAGCACCACCTTGTTGGGCAGAAAGCTCGGCCATTGCTGGTGCTTTCCCCTGTGGGGCTGAAAACCTGAACAGGCCCTGGCAACTCCTCCCTCATCCCCGTGACAGTTTTACAGATGATTTATAGTCCCAAGTATTAGCGCTGAATAGATGCAGAGCGGCTGCTGCATTTAAATGTGTTACTTGCTAATACACGATCGTCTCTTTTAGGATGTACGTTGTTTTTTTATGAGACTGATGGCAGATCTGGCATTGACCACAACAGCATCCCAAAGCACGCTGTCTGGGTGGAAAACAGCATAGTGCAAGCGGTGCCTGAACACCCCAAGAAGGACTTTGTCTTCTGTCTCAGCAACTCCCTTGGGGACGCTTTCCTCTTTCAGGTTGGTCCAATTTGAGAGTTTTATGAAGCTGTTGTCTTTTTCTGTCTCTGACCAAGGAGGAAGTCTTAGCTGTGGTTGAAATCAATGGAAAAATCCTGCTGACTCCGGTAGGTTTGGGATTTTCCTCTGGCAATGCTAGAGGAAGGATGCAGTGTATTTGGTAAATGCCACCCAACAGACCCACCACCACATGTGAATCACTGTCAGATCTGCTGGTTTTACTGACTGAACGTGTGTAGATGGTCGGAAGAAAGTAAGAATTAAGAAATATTCAAGGAGTCATAGACTCATAGAATGGTTTGGGTTGGAAGGGACCTTAAAGATCATCTAGTTCCAACCCCCGCTATCATTGTTAGGGACACCTTCCACTAGACCAGGTTGCTGAAAACCTTACATCCCTGTAAAAACTGGGAATTTTGCATGGTTTGACAGCATGCTTATAACACACAAGACCAGGCGACTTACGGTATAGGACATACAGTAGCACATGAAATGTGTTGTAACACTATCTGTGTCTCATAAGAGACGTATCAAAGATGGGACCTTGTGGAGAGGCTCAAGGGGTTTACAAGACCAAGAGGAGTTTGAAGTGCAAGAGGGTACTTGGACCTCCAGGTGCTTTGCCAGTGGCACTGCAGAATGCGGTTGCCCCTTGTTCATACAGAGCTTAGTGAACATCTTGCTGTTGCTCGAGAAGAGACTGAAAGTGCAGGTTTCTTTAATCAGAAAATAGAAATGTCTGAATTTCACAGGGTACATTTGAAAAAAATCCAGTACTTATATCGAAGACCGTACATTAGTTGATGCGTTTCTGTGTAGTGGTAACTGCTGCTTCTCTGAGTAGTAGTTTTAGGTTGGCATTCTGCTTTCTGATTGCAAGTTGTCACTAATCAAGGTGTCACAGTCTTTTATTTATAAGCGCTAGCCTGTGCTGAGGTGGTGCCATTTCCTCCGCTTCTGATTCAGTTTTTTTGACGGGACAAATCCCTTATTTATTTCTCTTTCCAGTGACCATGTATTCAGAGTTGCCTTCTTAAACCAGAAGCTACTCTGTGGTAGGATGTGCCCCCATGTCATCACTCCCCTGTACTCCAGAGCAAATGTTTTAAATTGCACTGTCTCATAGGTTCTTGCAGCTGTCCTCAACAAGGGGCTAGATTTTCAAACTAGTACAAAATAAAAAAACCTCACTGACTCAAAGGAGGTGGTGCTGGCTTAAGTCTTGGAGAGACTGAGTATCTGATTGCATACTGAAAAAAATATAAAATCTCTTTTTTGCGCATTAGCTTCTCTGCCACCTCAGTGTGATTTTTCCTCGGCTCCTAGTGTAATTCTGCACTGCCCCTTTCTAGTTCGTGCCTTTCCTGGGCAGAGTGCATACATTTTGCCTCCTGCAGAGCTTCATCCAGGAAGTAAGTGTGGTGCTCAGGGTCTCAGGGTGTTCTTGAAAGGTTGTGGAGCACCACCTCCACTTGATCTAGTGATAGGAGCTGTAAAATCTTTTCCGTGCAGTTTTCTAGGGAAAAACCTTCATTCTCATAAAATTAATGCCAGTGGTCGTTAAATACCGAAAAGGTCACACTCAGTACATTTCTTTTGTGGCAACACAGGGTGTTATTCATTAAAAGCCCTGTGTCACTATGCCATGGGTAGATTTTCATGTAACTGTGAGAAAAAGCAAAAATGAGCCTTTTCAAATGAAAAACAATCATTTATATTGCCTTGCAGAAATTTTTCCTTGATGTGTCCCTTCTGCCGTAGAACCTAGCGAAGCAGAAGAGAAAGAAGGGTTTGGGGAGAAGGGAAGGAGACCAGCTGCAGCAGTGGAAGTAATGTGCTGTAGGGCTTGCTCTGCAGTACTCATAGCAGCCGACGCACGTGTACGGCTGTTCAACAGTGTTACTTAACCGCTCATGTTGTACACGTCCGTCCACACAAAACACAGTGCTGTAGTAGTGGTTTTGATGAGAAGAAACCACAGACCTGCAGAAGACTATTTGTGGCCTACGGAGACTGTGTGCTTAGGGAGAAAAATAGGGTTGCTTTGTAACGCGTGCGGATATTGGACATCTTGTAACAAGCCTTCCCACTGCATTGCACCTAGAGACATCACATTCCTCCTACACGATGATTCCTTACTCAGTCAGTTCTTATCGTGCCTACACAAATCCATTACTTGCAGATGTCACATGCATTTTCCAGGAGCTCAGAGCAACTTGTGACACCACATACTTGTGTATCAGATGTTTGCAGCTTGCTTATGTGGTCCTTTCCGTTGAGAAGCGGAGTGATTCCCCTTGCCTACTTATCTACCAGAAGAGTCTTCAGCTCCTAAAATGCATTTTGGATTCTTTTTTTCTCTCCCTCTCCCAAGAAAACCGAAAAGAAAGCTGAATCGAATGGTATACAGATAATACTTTAAAATTTAATAAGGTGAAAATATGACTTCTAGCTGTTACGATTTTGCTAGGAATTAACAAAACATACCATGTCATTATAAGTCCAGTGCTGCTCTCTTCTCTACTAGCAGCTAGGTTTCACCACCTGACTGTAGACAAAGCGTCTCCCATTCTGCAAATAATTTCTCTGTTTTCAGCAGAAATTCCTTAGCGAAGGGGGCTCAACATGTTTTCAGCAGTGGCGATCAGACATTGTAAGCCTCTGTCTATGAACGAGAGCTTGTTAGTATTATTACCTGGGCAGAGAGCCTGACTAATTTATGCAATATACTTTGTACAGTGCCAACTGAAGACAAGAAAATTGGTAGTAAGAGATGGGTCTTTGCAGTGTAAGCCCTATCTTCTGCTTAGGACTTCTAACCTGAGCTAAGGAAAGCGATGTCATTCTGGGACATGTGTGTTTCACCTGCTTCAGTACCACAGAAGTTTTGGGAGCATCAGCCTGAAGTCTAGCCTGTGCATACGTGATTTCCAGAGTTTGGCTTCTCTGGGAATCTTTCCTTGGCTTCAGTAAGCCATGTCCTTTGCTGGTAGTTGTGACCGCCAGGAGAGCAGTGAGGATGACCTTCTTCATCTATGCTAGCAACTGGAGAAGTCATACTGTGCTGTCTATTAATAGATCAGGTATCATCAGAAAGTTTAATTAGAACAGGATGGTTTGGCACCTTGCTACTTTTTCAGCCGCGAGCCAAATACCAATGTGATTGCTGCTAAAGGCTCAGAGAAAGTCCGCTGCAACCCTGAGTTGGCTGTAAATTGTGTTTTACAAGTACTGTAAAAAAGGATTCAAGTTTAGTAAGAAAGCCAAGAAGATTTACGTTTTATTTTGAAAGTCTGGAGAAGGAACACTTCGAAATGTTCTTCTTTCTGTGTCAAAAGCCTGTAATCAGAATAGGGCTCTTCCAGAAAAATGTACTGATGTCCCATGCCCCAGCCTAATACCTCATAGAATCATAGAACCATGGAATCATAGAATGGTTCTTAAAGTCCATCTGGTTCCAACCCCCCTGCCATGAGCAGCGACACCTTCCACTGGGTTGCTCAAAGCCTCGTCCAGCCTGGCCTTGAACGCTTTGAGGGAGGGGAGGTGTTCCCTTTTCCTGAGCTGTCACACACGTGCTTGGGAAGGGACGGTACCAGAGCCGTAAAAATTACGACGAGCTTGCCTTTAATGATGTCAGGGTTGTCTTCAGAGTGCTTTGGGACCTTCAGAAGTGGAAAGCTTGTTTGTCTATGTGTCATAATAAAGCTACTCATAGATATCATGGTCATGTTTTATGCCATGAATTTATTCCTAACTGTTGCATGCCTCAAAAAGCTCTCTATACTGTGAAGAGCAGAGGTTGGTACATTCCCTGCCTTAAGGAACTGGGAGTTTAGAAAATGTCATTAAATGTAGAGCTACGAATTGTGGCAGTATTGCATTGACCAAGGAAGGTAATTCCTGAGACCTTCCTGGGAAACACTGTACGGCTGCAAAGCACAGATATAGGTGTAATTCTAAGTGCTGAATGCCTAGTGCTGAGTTAGAAATGGCCTGCTTAAGAATGATGGGGTTTTTATTACTTCTCTCGTAAGTGGATTTAAGGCTTTGAATCTTAAGATCAAAGGGAAAGGAAACTCCTTGGAATTGCATTTGTTAATCTCCAATCAATTTTAAAGAGCATCTTGACTTCTTTACCCCCTCTTTCCCTCTCTTCAGACCTCTAGCCAGACCGAACTGGAGAACTGGATCACAGCAATCCATTCAGCTTGTGCAACCGCGGTAGCGAGGCAGCATCACAAAGAGGACACCGTCAAGCTCTTGAAAACAGAGATAAAAAAGCTGGAGCAGAAGATTGATATGGATGAGAAGATGAAGAAAATGGGTGAAATGCAGCTGTCCTCAGTAACGGACTCCAAGAAGAAGAAGACCATACTGGATCAAGTAATCTTGCTTGCTCATGTGAAATAAGCTCCTAATTTAAGGTCATCTTCAGATTAGTGGTACCGCTGCCTGCTCCCACTGTGCCGTGTGTGCGCGCGGGCAGAGCTCCCCAGAGCAGGCGGGACATGTGTTGGCAGGAGAGCTGTGCTCGCTGCCCTAGTTGCACCATTTCTTCAAACAACGTGCGCTAAGGTACAGCATGGGCTGGCTTCTCCTGGCCTCCACACAAGCGATTTGGCTAGCTGCTCGGAGGCTGAGTGCGGGCTTTAGGGGAGTGAAGAGGCAGCCAGGCTGTGGCAGCAGGATGCCGTAGGGAGCAGCAACAAATGCTGCTGTTGCTGTTGTCCCAAGTGTGGAAGAAACTGGTTCTTCTGCTGGCAGATGGGATGAAGAAGCTATCCCTCATTTCTGCTTTTTTGATTGCTTTGCCTTAACCTTACAGCTGCAGCTCTGGCTGCCCCTCGGGACCGCTCGTTCTGGCTTCAAGTGGACAACATAGTTGCATTTCAGAAGCAGACGGCCTAGAGCAGATGTCTCCCCCGCTGCAGCAGCAGCACCTTATTTTAGGAAACTAACATATGGCTCCCGCTTCATTAGTTTGTAGCTCTTCTACCACGGCTGCCAAACGCCCCTGTAACGCAAACCGTAGGGAGTGGCCGAGTTAGCCCTAATGTGCTAAGCTAGAGATTTTGTACCGCTGAGAAGCCCGTGAGAAGAGGGGAGAGAGGGGGGAGATGTTCGCCTCTGTTGAAAGGGCTCCACTCAAAGGCTGTCAGTCACAGTGAGGGGGCAGAGCAGTCTCTCTTTATGTAACTGAGTTTTTCTAAATGCTTTGAAACTGTTTCCTATCAGCAATTTGAATTATTTAAATAAGCCCTTACATAGGCTGATTGTAGTGCTCTTCCACAGATAAGGTTAATTGTCCCCAGTGTACTACTCTTTTTCAAGTATGGCGAGCTCCGTTGATGCTTACAGCAATGCTGCCGCCGTGGCTGCTTATTTGGGGCACTGTGTATGTGGGATTTGGCGCGGTTTGGTCGTCTTGTTTCTCAGATGCCCTTGATGCATGAAAGAAGCCTCTTAAGGGACTGCTCAGAAGAGGATCCTGGAATACAAAGAAAATTTGAAATGGAATTTTAATCCTGTTAATTAACATTGTATCAAAGGAGCTGTTGTCCCAGGAGAAGACTTCTGCCACGAACACAAAAAAGTGGTTTTCCATCTAATGAAAACTTTTTTATTATTTGTATCCCGTTTGGGTTTGGGAGGGTAGGGGAGAGCAGGAGAGAAGGGGAATCAAAGTTTCTTGAATGAGATCAGCATTGGTGAAAGAGGTGTATTACTGGCAGCAGTAGAATTTTCTCAAAGTATTTACCACTCTATTCTTCCTCCTCTCCCCTTTTCTTGCCATGCGTCTCACTTTTCAATCTTCGCTGTGCACAGATCTTCGTTTGGGAACAAAATCTTGAACAGTTCCAGATGGACCTATTCCGGTACCGCTGTTACTTGGCTAGCCTCCAAGGAGGGGAGCTCCCAAACCCCAAAAGACTGCTTGCTTTTGCCAGCCGTCCAACAAAAGTTGCGATGGGCCGTCTTGGAATCTTTTCAGTCTCATCGTTTCATGCACTGGTAAGTTTGAACGGGAGCCGGGGGTCATCTTTGCCAACCTGCAAATAGCTTCACGTGTCCGATGCAAAGATCACATTGACAAACAGCGGTTTGTGCCTGGGGGGTGAGCCCTTACCTTAGCAAGCAGAATATTCTGCTTCCTGAAAGGGGTGTGTGTCCTGGATATGGATTAAAAAGCAGATACTTGGAAGCCGTGGCCTTATGGAAGTGGAAGAACCACGTGATTCTGAATTTCCAGATTTGCGCTATAAACATGCTTTCTATAAACAGATCTTCATGTTACAAGAGTAGGCTCATCTATAATGGGCTTGATCCAAAAGTCCAGTGAAGTCATTGAAGTCTTTCCGAGGCCCTCAGTATGTGTTGGCTTAGACCTTCTCAGGCATGGCTTGCTTTCTACCATATGGATGAACCTACTGACCAATTAGTCTAATATCCGGTCTCCAGTGATCAACACCTGATGCTCCACAAGCGAGGGGAAATGTTCTTCTCTGCTGCTTATGATGTGGCAAATAATGATTAAAAGGGTTGTTTAAGTGATGTAACAACCCAGCTCTTAAAAATACAGGGAAATGTACTGCAAAGTTGTGGTGTTTTAATGAATTTAAATCAAGTTCCTGTAGTTTCGGCTTGGACTCCTGGATCTTCACAGAAACAGCTGATATCCACTGTTGTCTTGTAGATGTCAGCTGTATCCTTCAATTGAATCCAGAGCTGTAATTCAGTCAGGGGCGTTTTTATCCTTTTATATATGAAAAGATAGCATCATCATCCTGATAATTGCTGGTGGATTTTTTTTTTTAAGTGGCGGACTGTAATTTGCATTTATGCTTATTTTTTTGCATCTAGCAAAGCACTGAGCAGTAGCCTGAAAAACAGTCTGCCTCTTCATGCTGGTGTCTCTTGGGAGCCAAGTGAAAATATGTTTTGAATATGTTGTGTTGGAAGAGACACGTGCTTTCTTCAGATTTAAGCAAACTCTGGTGTCCTCCTTTGCCCTCAGTAGCGTGGAGATGGTGCAGTGAGTCTCAGACTCGAGCTGGGTGCTGCATTGCGATAGCGTGGCATCCCTAGCTCTCCTGAAGATGTTCCCCAGTACTTTAGTCAGAGGATGTGCTTCTGCACATCTGGGTGCCTCTGCACAAATGTCCCAGGTACACCTAAGAAACCTCTCACAAGTCCAGGCTGTGGAAATGGAGATGCTTGCAGTAGTGTTTAAGTTAAGTTCTCCTTTTCCTTGATTTCTCCACATTTCCCAAGCAGAATCACCATTGCTCATACAGTGATGGTTTACTGGGTACGCGAGCCAGCCTTCTGTTTGTCCTGTCTTTATATGGGTTTTTTTATCTGCTGCACCCAAACAACCAGTTTCTCAGCTCCGTGGCTTGGGGCATCACTCAGAGATTTGGGTGTTCCCGCTGAGGCTGCCAAACGACAGTCACATTTTGCAAGTTTCAGCTGTGGGAATCCAGTACAAAGGTGTTCCAGGAAGGCAAGTCGGCAGGGTGGGTCTGTCTGTCTAGCTTCGCCTCGCGCTCCCGTCGGTACCTGCCGTCTCCTACCACTCCCTTTTTCGCAGGAGAGGAGCTCGCTCTCCTGAGGCCACCTCCACCTGGGAAATCTGCTTAAACTAAGCGCTTCACCCCTGACTAATGTCGCACTAATTTCTGCCATAGCGTCCTCATTTGGGAAATGCTCCCCAAATGTTTGGTGTCAGTAAAGGCAAATATCTTTCTGCTCCAGAGGGGTTGCCATAGGCCATTTTTCAAGTACCCCAGCAGTTAACACTGCTCTAATCAAAAGGGTCATTTCAGCTCACTTTTGTTTCTTCCTGTGTTTTGCTCACTCCTTCAAATGTTGCTGTCATCTTCAAGGAAGTGCAGGTTTTAAATACCTTGACCTATTTGCAAGCCTTTATCTGGCCTTGCAACAGTTATGAGTCAGTTCCAGGATGCCCAGAGTGCTTCCACAGGAAAGAGCAAAGAGATACACTGAGCTTTTTCAGAAGCAGCAGCAAAGTTTGGAAATCTCAGGTTTTATGTGTCCAGCTTTGAAGCCTTGTTAGGAAAAAAACCCAAACAAAACACCCCAAACCCTTCAGTGGTGCTGAGGCTTTGCTCTGTGATGGTTAGGCTGCTTCAAAATATCTCAGGTCAAATACCAAAAAATGAGGGGTGTGGTACTGTCCGTTTTAGTTTTGGATACTTGAGGTTGGAAGATGTGTTAAATTGCAGTGAGAATGAAGTAGCCTGGCAGCATCACCGTTGTCCCTGTTGTGAGTACACGTTGTTGCCATAGTATTTGCCTCTTGTATTTTAAACCAGATTCCACTGTTTGTTAGGTTATGTAAGCCATGGTGCGGTGGGATGCTGCGATCTTTGATTTTAAAACCATGTGGCATTGACAGGTGGCGGCTCGCACAGGGGAGTCTGGAGTGAGGAGAAGGACGCAGGCCATGTCCAGATCTGCCAGTAAACGGAGAAGCAGGTTTTCTTCTCTTTGGGGGCTGGATACTACCTCAAAGAAAAAGCAAGGGAGGCCAAGCATTAATCAGGTAAGTGTGTGGAAGCTGGTGATACTGTTATTTTCAAGGCTTATTTGTTGGCATGCAGAATACATCTCATGCAAAGAGTCGCTTGCATCAAGCACTTACACATCCAGCCTTACTTAACCTTGCCTGTTTAATCTTTCACGGCGTGTAGTCATCTCGTTCCATATCCTCTTCAAAAATCAGTGACTATAATTGCAGATAAGTATACAGCAGCTCCTATCAAACAAAGTCTGGAGTTTGCACCTTCTTTTGCTGAATTGATTGCATTTGTACTGTTGTTGCATTTCTGCTGCTTCTGCTTCTGCTGGAGGTACTTTCCCTAAACTCAGGAGTAACAAAGCGGCAGTGTAGAACAGATACAACCTTGGAAGGAGAAAAAAAAAGGGCAGACTTGTTTGTTTCTTTGCAATTATGAGTTTGTAGAATACTTTAAATGTAGCTTTGGGGAAAACTTCCTAAAGTAACAAAAAGCTTTGCATTTAGTAGGGACAGTCCCTGTTTTGTTTCAGATTTTTAAAAAAGCTGAAACGTTTCCACCCAGTCACTCCCCAGATCTTTCTGTAGAAAACGTGTTTCAGTGTGGTAAGAAGGTGCTTCCCTGTTATTCTTTCCAAACATCCCTAATTACAGCTTTCAGTTTTTGAGACCCATACCTCATCTAATTGCAGGAAATGTAGGCTTTGCTTTTCTTTCTCTTCGTTCACTTTTTGATGGGAGAAAGGATTGGGACATGTGTTGTTCTGTGCCCTGTGATTTCTTCTTCCTTCTGTTAAAGAAGCAGTGGGTGTTTGTTTTGTTTAGCAGAGAATGAATGCTGCAAAATTGTTCAGCTTGTTTTTAGCGAGACATTAAAAGTTCACCTAATGTTTAGTGGCTGAGCAAAATCTCAAGGTTTTGCCGGGAAGCAGCAGATGCTTCCATGAGTGCACTCCCAGTTCTTTGCGCTGATGCTGTGATATCCCTGTTGCTTTGTACTTATTTTCCCCAAATCAAGCACAGTCCCTTCTCCTGAGCTAGGATCCTGCCCATGCTGAGTCTTCAGACCTGGTTTTTTTTTTTCTGAACTCCCCCTTTTTTTTTTTTTTCAGTGGGGATAAATGCATTTTTCATGCTTTCTTCTACCGCCCCCACCCCTACCCCCCTCACTTCTCAATAAGCGCAGGCGTGAAAAGGGATTTTGTTCCAGGTTAGAGAAAAGTCATACAGGAGAGAGTCAAAGAAAAAGTTTGGAGAAAATAGCAGAAAGTCTAAATGTAGTGCCTGAACACATTTCCCCTGCTCATGTGTAGTAGCATGCAAAGTATTGCCAAGTTGAAGTGGTAAACTGTAAATCCCTAAAGCCAGCGACCTTCTCCCATGCTGCATGGTCCCTGCTTTGTTTTAGGGACAGAATAGTTAACAGCCAAACCCAGTAACTTGATCATAAAGCTGTCCTGATGCGGAGCTGTAAAACTTAACTTTTCAGTTTTAATTATAAGCTTCTGCTGCAGTAACAACCCCGTTTGTCCATCTGATGGAGGCCTGTGCTGATTTGGGGTGGATATTCTCATTCTGTTGTTCCTCCTGCACGGAGTCCTGTTGATTTTGGATCTCTGGCTCGTGCTGGGTTACCAGCTTTTATTTCATTAGAAAAGGTTTATGCTGACTTGTGGTACTTGAGTGTTTGCTGCGTACTTTTTGAAAGCCGGTTTATTACAAAACGAGCCAGAAGCGAAGCCCTATTTCTCAGCCTTAGCAGGGGTGGAGAAGCATTCTCTCCCCACTTTACGCATGGGGAAACTGAGCACAAAAGGAGGTAAAATTTGTCCGGCTCCACCAAGTCAGTGTCACACCACTAAGCAGAACTGGCCTCTGATGTTGCAGCATGGTGCCCCATCACCAGCTTGTCCTTCACCCCCACTTCCCTTTTAACAAGCTGATATTTTCCTTTTCTGTGTTTTGAGATGACTGTTTTTATTTTTCAGTTTGATTTCCGTGCTAGATGTTAGACACACTGTTCTCCCCTTAGCGTGTGCTGCAGACGATGCGGAGGTGCGTTCGTGTTTTAAAGCAGAGTCACTCTGTTGTTCCTCAGGTGTTTGGTGAAGGAGTTGATTCAGTAAAGAAATCTCTCGATGGAATCTTTGATGATACGGTCCCGGACGGCAAGGTAAAACACCAGCTCTCCAACCGCCACCTTCCTCACCGTTTGCAGCCAGCCTAAATGCAGCGTTGACTCTGGGATGTGAGAGGGTACACAGAGCCCCTGGGAGAGGAGAGGACTCTCTGTGCGCTGTAGGGCTTGTAGCCGCTCTGGGAGGGTTTGAGCTGGTTGCACACAGTCAAAAGGGCTCACTGCGTGTGGCGTCCCAAGCACTACTGGAGGTTCCAGACCCAGAGGGGTGTGAACTCTGCAGGCCAGGGAAATGCGTGCCCGCAGAAAGACCTGGACGCCGCTGGTGCTGGAGAATGGGTCCTTGTNTGAGCTGGTTGCACACAGTCAAAAGGGCTCACTGCGTGTGGCGTCCCAAGCACTACTGGAGGTTCCAGACCCAGAGGGGTGTGAACTCTGCAGGCCAGGGAAATGCGTGCCCGCAGAAAGACCTGGACGCCGCTGGTGCTGGAGAATGGGTTCTTGTGACAGCCATATGGGGTTTTAATGATTTAGGGTTGGCGCAGCTATGAAGTGCAGGGCTTGCGCTGTTTTGTTCTCATGCGCTTCTGTGAGCTTTGGTGTTTGCAGCCACAATTACAACCGCTTCCTCTTTCCCCCAGAGAAAGTCAGCTATTAACCAGCATTGAGACAGTGCTGAGAGGCACATTCTTCATGTAGCGACTGTGGGTTTAGCTGCATGAGCCCGCTTGCAGCAAATAGGAATTCCGCAGCTCCATCACTTCCTGGGGATTTAATAGCTTGGAGTGCAACTCAGATGTGTAAAAGACTGTAAATTCAAAATAAATGCTAAGATTTGCTACTTTGCCATCTCTAGGAATAGGAACTGTAGCATCTACAATGGTTTTGTTGGTCTTGGATTGCTTTACCCAGAAGCACAGTGCATTTGAGTTTTAATTTTAAATCTCTTTTTATCACTTTTATTTTTTGTTGGGTTCCTAGCATTGCCAATAGCCGTAGGGTAAAATCCTAGGTTAAGTGCGTTGCACCAGTGTAGCTTTGTGAGTGGCATGGGAAGGTACCCTTTATACTGCTCAGGTAAAACTGCAAGGTTTTCCTGTCCAGGCAAGCCTTCAATCTAGGTTTATGGATACAATGTCTTCTCTATAGGAGGGCTTTTTGACACAGCATATAATGCTGCTTACACTTGCTGATGAAGAGGGCGATCGTATTTGGCTGGTAGAGTCATAATGGATTTTGTCTGTTTAGAGGGAAAAAGAAGTGGCACTGAGCAGCGTCCATCAGCACAATCCCGACTGTGATATTTGGGTTCACGAGTATTTTACGCCATCTTGGTTCTGCCTGCCGAACAACCAGCCTGCTCTGACAGTCATCCGTCCCGGGGACACCACACGAGATGTGCTGGAAATGATTTGCAAGGTAAAGGCTGCGAGCGTGCCCTGGAGCGGGGTGAAGTGTCTGAGACCCTGAGCCCTTTCAGTTGAACCTCACAGAGAATTTCTGATATGCCAGCGCGCAGACTGCGCTGTATTGGGGGATCAGTTCTATGCTAGATGGAAAGCATGGATTATACCAAATTTTTCGTGGTAGCACCGCACAAGAAAAATTCCTACAGCTGGAGCTAAGCTTGGCGTGGGCGTAGGGAGAGGCAGGCAGACTAGGTTTTGCCTCTTCCACTCTGGCCGCTGTGTATGAGCCTCTGAAGCTCTTTAACACCCTGACTCTGCCTGTGCTGCCACCTCTCGCGTATCCACCCACCCCTCCACCGGAGGCCAAGCTGTGTGCAGGACCCTTCTCCTCTCCCTCTCTGCCCTCCAGCATCCCAGCCCCTGGCCCCCAGCGTGTTTTCTCTCGCTGAGTGTCCCCGCCACACCATAGTGCAGTTCCCCCATCCTCACCCGACCACCCGGGCCCCCCCACCTCTGCCGAGCCCTCCTCCTGTGGCCCGTTCCCTCCTCTGCCAGGCGAGCGGGGTGATCTCAGCCTTTCCCAGGTGCCAGCTCGTCCTGTTTCCAGGTGCCGTTCCTCCTTCCTTCCCCCTGCCGCTTCTTCCCCTCCGGCCGGCACAGGGGAGGAAGGCACAGAGAAGACAGCAGCGGCAGGAGTAGGAGAAGGTGCCTGTGTTTGCTGTTTGCATTGTGGAGTCAGACTCACCTCGAGTAGGTGGCAGGAGGGAAGAGAGAGGAAAGCTTTTATCTGCATTTGGGGGTGGTGGAAGAAAAACCACCTGGATTTCTTTGCAAGATGAATTATCAGAGACATTTGGCCATTAAAGAAAGTTATTGCTCAGCAGAGACGTTGAAAGCTTTGACAAATTAAATATAAGCTTTCAGTTCTGGCAGCTATATAATGTATGTTTTCTGCTAACCGTCTGACTGCAAGCTAGACCCCACTCATGTCACGTGCCGTTCTGAAAAGTGAGTCCGCTTTTGTACAACAACAACAGCAAAAGAGAAGAAAACATTTATTACTATTACGAGCTTAACTTTGGAGACTTTTAGAACATGTTGCATGTGCTTGCAAAGAGAGGGAAGGTGAGAGAAAGGCATTTATTTGCAATAATTATACAGTGTGCTTGTCTCTCTGCCAGGTGCGCTATTAAAGAGTGCTGCAGCTTGTGAAAGCTCTTCATTGTATTCAGGAAAAGATGACATTTTTGGAAAGAGACATAATAGGGAAGCTGGGTGACACATTATTACTAATGATTTATTTTTAGGATTTATATTTTCCTTTGGGTAAGGGTGATTAACTCAGTGGGCCAAATCCTTAGGTGGCGTAAATTGGTGTAGCTCCACCGGTTTCAGTAGGTGCTTGCTGAGAATCTGGCCTCCCACTGTGTGTTTGTTGTGGGTGGTGGTCTGTAAGGAGAAGGGGAGGTGGGTGAGTGTTTGTTGTTTGAAGAGCTGTTATCTGTTTCCTTTCTGTACGAGTTTTCAGTCTGGAAAACACTGATGGATGCCTTCTTTTCTATAAAATTTAATAATCAATCTCTTTCTTCTGTCTCTTGCATTCAGCTCATTTTTTCCCCTTTAATATCTGATCCACATCATTTCACATCAGTTTGCCATCTGCCATCTGAGAACCAGTCAAGTTCTGGTACAGTAAACATTTCGAGATCTACATTTCATATAAACTTCTTCATGTTTGTAGGTGTGCTTAAATCTATCTGTGCTGTTAAACTGAGCTTGATTATTCTGTTGGAGGACGTTAAGTGCACTCGAATTGTTGTAGAAGATGTGTTCTTACACTAACATTGCTGCTTGTTATTGCACAGCGAGTTAGGTTTTGGAGGCTGCTTTGTGACACTTTCATGATTCAAGATTGGTGGGAGGAGAGTTTAAAGCATATTTTAAAGCAGTTTCTCGAAGAGTTCTCCTAAGATGTAACTAATAACATCACTTGGAAGGCAGGAAAAGTCAGTGTATATGCATTAAATTGTTTCCTACAGATAATACTGATCGGCGTGAATGTGTGTATACGTAGTGCTAACATTTACATAATAGTATGTCTTAAAATTGGGTAAAAACACACTCACTGTGTATGGATTTAGGCAGAGACAGTATGGACAGAATGACACCAATAATCAAGCATAGAAGGCTACATGGCACTTCTTAGTCTTTTGACTGAACTGGATAAAAAGCGAGACGCAGAAAAGGTTCTGTTTTCTCATGATTGCATTTTCCAAATAGACCCACGTGAGGAGCAAGAAGCAGATTTCCCCTAGGTCTCTGGGTATGTGCTCACAGTCTCTGTGAAGTTACTTAAGCCTGATGCTCTGCGGGTTTACTTTGATTTTGAGCTGGTGGTTTTCTCCTGAAAAAGCTTGGGATGCGCAAGTGCGAAACCAGAGTAACACAGTGGGATGGCTGGCGTGTTTCTGTGATGCTGTCACTTCAGTGCGAATGAGGGTCTCCCGCACCAAGCTGAAAGAATATGCCTTTTCTTGTATCTCCTTGTCCTCTGCTAAGGCAGGTGGTTCTCAGGCGAGTGACGAGCCCAGCTGTCTCAGAGAGGTCTTAGGTCAGGCTGAATGATCCTCTGGAGGTGCCTGTCTGTCGCTCCAACTAGAAGGGAGCCGAAATGGATGTCTGGTTCGGGTTGTGTGCTGACCCACTGCACCATGCAGAGCCTGTTGCATTGGAGCACACCCCAGACTGTAAATTCTTCTTCAAGAGCACGTCGGTTAAGCTGTCGGGTTGTGCTTCAAATTGGGTTTGCCGCTTAATTTAGTCCAAACGTAGCCAGAGTTATTAGGAGAGAAATAAATAAACCGAGAAGCTTATTTGGACTGCTGAAAGGTATTTTGGGTGGTCTCAAAAGGATATTAATATCATTAAAGCTGCGCTGTTTCTGCTCCCACCTTCCTGCATATGGATGCAGCTAGACTAGCAACAAAAGAAAAAAAAAGTGAGTTAATGGTATGGCTTTTCGGGCAGACCAGCTATGTCCACTTTAAGAGGGCCTTTTCCTTTCACTTTCCTAGAAAATCATGCCTTATTTGAAACAGTTTGACTAATGTAAAATTTCGAGGTAGGCAAAGCCTTGCTGCAGCTCTACCAATGTTAATTAACTAGATGGTGTGGCACCATCACAGCTTTAATGGTGATGACTCTCATTGCCTGACTTGGATGGGATTGCAGAGTAGCAGATGAACGGCATCCACCCTGGCTGGTGGTGTTTCTTGGAAGAGATGAATCGTTAAAAATATGTGTATAGAGTTTTATCCAGTGACCTCTTTCGACGACGCTGTGCCCTGGCATAGTTCACGGCTTCAGTGCAGCGCTGGTCATCTTGCGTTTGGCTCCTTTCTACTCTCTAGAATGGCCAGCTCACACGATTTTCTCCTAAGCAAATCTCCTTGCAAAGACCAGTGTGAAAACAGACATTGTCAGTGGTCATCTCCCGGCCTGGTGCTTTGCCCATATTAAAGTGGGCAGAAGCCCTCTCATCGACCCAGGGGATCGTAGATCAAGCTGTCGCCTGCCGGGAAGGTTGCTCTTCTAAGATGCTATCAGGGTGCAGGCTGCAGAGCGGGTTGCAGGCAGGCGTGAGCGCACCCTGCCCCGGCCCCGGGGCTCTGAACTGGCCGCCGTGTTGCTGAGGGGTGTTGGGGTGCCCCCGGCCCTGCAGGGAGCCCGGGGTGGCTGAGTGTGGGCTCCCTGCCCTTCCAGCGCAGCTGACGCAATTCCTGGCCTCCGCCCAACGGCTGGAGGCCCCGGACTGGGTTAATTCACGTCCCTCTGCAACAGGTTGTGATTTTTGCTGGCCTGGGGCAGGCTGGAAGGTGTCCCTTGGGGTCTCCTCTGCAAGGGGAGGACATTCCGGAGTTGCTGTTGGAAGCGACACGAACTCCCGGCAGCAGAGGAGTGCTCTCTCCCAACCCTTGGGCTTTAGTTGATGACATGTAGCTTTGTCAGCATAGGTCTGGCTGGCCAGCGTTTGCGCAGCAGCCGTGCCTGATGCCCTATGAAATGCAGGACGCGTATAAGAGCTTTGACGCAGAAGTACGCGGGAAGATACACGGTGGTGGCAGGAGGAGGCTGACAGTTTGCCTGGCTCTTCTCTACTCGTATGGTTTTTCCACACAGAATTTTTTCCCCACTGGCTTTGCTGTAAAAGGCTCGAGCGTTTTTTGGGCTTTCAGAGAGACTTATCATGGACTTCTTCCTCCAGACGTGAGGTGTGCAGCCTGTGGGTTTCTGTCTCCTCTGTATGTTTGTGTTTAATTAGCCCGCAAGGCGCTCTTTCGTTTGTGTTTAGGGATAGTAAACTAATCTGACCAGAAACTAATTTAGGCCTCCTGTGTATCATTTCTGAACAATTAAAGCCAATTCTGCTTCACTTTACTTTCCAGGGTGTTTGTATGTGTGTGCATGTAAGAGAAAAAACTAAGTGAAAACAGTCAGTAAACAATGAGCAAAGCATGCAAAATGCTTATCAGAAAATAAAAAGAGGTGAGAAGGTGAGGATCTCCTACGTTCGGCTCTCTTTATTTTGGCTTTTGATAGATTTCACATTCCTTATTTAATTAACTAGGTATTTGTGCGGATTACAGAGGTTATCTCATTTCAGATACTCAATTTCCTACACGGATAAGTTGGTCTTTGAGTTGGACATATTTGAATGTAGCGCTGCGTAGAGTACAGCAATAGATCTGTCTTTTTATTTTTTTAATCTTTTTTTTTCCTTCTCATTGGTAGCTCTTTTTTATTCATGGGCTGATCTAGACTTTCAGAAACGTTCACTGTTCCCTGAGTATTTGCTGAAGGGTTTGCTAGGTCAGTGTGTGATCTTTTCCACAGGTCGCTCGCTGTGCGTTACTCATCATCTGTGCTGTGTGATCAGTCAGCTGAGCCTCGGTGTATCATCGTCTTGGCTTGAACTGCATAAACGAGGCTTTTAAAAAAACATAATAAATAGGCAATAATGACGTTCTTGCATGAATTTTCAGACGAGCCATTGTTTTTAGTACAAACTTCGGTAATTTGCTCGCATAAAATGAAAAGGCCAATGCATAAAAGCGTGTAATAATGGGATTTCAAAAGTGACAGTGAGGAGAATTTGCCTCCTGTATTTGTGAATCACTTTGGTGTTTTTCATTAGCTTTAGTCAACAGTTTATGGACTTTGAAAGTAACTTCTGAATGACATCCTTTGTGTTTATCATAATTCTAATGTGTTTTGATTACACACTGCATTAACTTCTGCTTAAATCAGGCTTACTAATCGTGCTGAGAAAAGGTCGTTAACATCTCCCAGACCAAATGCTGTATCCTCAGCTAATTATAACTAATTCATTAAAATGGTGTGACCTGTTTCCACTGGTATGTAATCCAGTATGCAATTCTTGGCTTCTTTTAGCCTTATAAAGCCAGTGTATCCTGAGCTGGTTTCAATTTAGAGGACATACAGATTTTTTGTATATTAACCTTGCTTGAAATTTGCCATATCATACTTACTAAATTATGAAGATGCTAAAAACCCCAAAACAAAGAGATGAAACTTTCCTGTTACATTTTTCTCGGTTAGCAGAACATTTGTTTTCCTCCTTGTGTTTTTAAATGCCCTTTGTATACAAAGGTATTCTCTGAGTCTTCTGCTGTAATAGTGTTTGCTTATTTCTGCAAGAGCATGGGACGGAGCAGAACAGCCAGATGAGCAGAACCAAAGAGGCTGCTCAGAGTGCTAGCACTGCCCTTGACATCCTGGTCAGTGGTTGAATGAACGCTTATTCCTGTGGAAGAGGAGGAGGTTCAGATTCTTGTTCAGGTTAAGACATCATGGGACCCTTGCGAAAGATGGTGCTGGGGCATTTTTCTGCCTACAAGTGTCAGGCCGTTCGCTAAGCATAGAAGATGTGAGCCATTGCTTTTGTCTTCTAAAGCCTCATCTCCATTTCTTGCAGACGCACCAGCTGGATCACTCTGCTCACTACCTGCGTCTTAAATTCCTGATTGAAAACCAGATTCAATTTTATGTACCAAAGCCAGAAGAGGATATCTATGAACTGGTAATGCTACCTACTGAGCAAAATTAAATGACACTTGGTAGGACACTATTAATTAGTGTTTATCTGACATTTGTAATATGCAGAGTTATGCTTTTTAACTTGCAATTATAGTGCTTTGCAGACCATAGCAAATTGGCCTACAGTAAAGTAATCTCTCCAAACATTTCGTCTTGAGGAGAGAGTTGGTGTTTAGCTTATGTTTGTGTATGCGTGTGTCTGTGTGGAAGAGAGAGAGGAGGAACAGCCACAGGTAATGTGTGAAAGTCACTGTCACATACATTTAAGCTTAACTTCTCTCAAGGTTGCCTTTTCCTGTTGTCCTTGGTGGTTTTAAAGACATTGTGTTGAGGCCTGAGTATTTCTTGTTATAGAAAGAGAGGGGAAATGCGCAATGGTTTTTTTTGTTGGTTGGTTGGTTGCTGGGGTTTTTTTTTCCCCCTAAATGGGAAGGTAAACGTTAGAGGTTAAAAAGCTCTGGAGTTATGTGTGAGAATATACTTTCCTAATTGCTTCAGTTGAATGTTTTCATAATGTTCATCTCAAAAGCAGACTTCAAAGGTATTTTGAAATGAGAGATTAAAAAGAAGACCAAACAGAATTAGTGTCATGCTTTAACTCTATGATTTTACACATGCATGCTGTAAAGCTTTTTAAAGTCCTTTTCATTGGTGTCTGTTTTATTTATGAAAAGTAAAACTTTGCCATTTATGGATGCTTTTGTTAATTTAGTAAAGGGATTTGCCATTAACGCTGTCAACCAAAAAAAAAAAAAAAAGGAGCGAGAAAGTGCTAGTGGAGTACTGAGACTGGCAAGTGAAATATCATTGGGAAGAATTAAAACTCAGAGGAGATAGATTCTAGCTTTCATTGCCTGGAAGGACTTTGGTGACTTGTCTTATGTTGAGAGGATGTAGGATTGACATAGTCATCAGTTATTGTTTATTCTGAAAAAATGAAATTAAACCAAAACTCTGCAGTCAGTGGGGACTATGTACATGCTGAAAGATTATCATAGGTGCTGCAGAGTTGTATCTAACGCGGTAATGTTAAAACAACACGTTTGTATGTTTGCTTGTGTATGTGTGCTTCTTTCATGAGAAAATTTTAGTTATTTTATGTAAGTGTATAATTAAATTATTCTGGTGCAGTATGATAAAACTAGTGTCTCTATTTTTGTAGTCTCCAGAATAGCTGTTTGTAATGTTGTCTAATGTTGATGTCACCTTGCTAGAGATATCTTCCATCTACTAAAATGGTTTTAGAGACATACATTGCTGCAGAAAAGATAAACATAATTTCTTAGGATGATACTCTTTTTTCTTGCAGAATGTATCACCAGATGTATTTAAATAAGAAAGAAATGGAGAATAAATTTCCATATTCCATTTCTCTCCAAAACATTAATGGTGATGCTTTGTGCTCTAACACAGTCTTTCAACAATTCCCAAGCTCTGTTTATTATGTGCTAAAAATGTTACTAAGGGCTCAGGGGAGAGTAGTTAGCGTTAGATGCTGTGCCAGGCAGTTATACTTTTAAGCACCTTTTATTGTAAACTAAGTGTTGGACTGTTTTGGCTGAAGCTTGACGTGCCAGACTTTTTGCTTTGGATAAGATGGCACTTTTAGATGGAAGCACAAGACCAGAGGCCTCTCTGAAAATCTTGCAGGTAGGATGAGGCTAGGGTGAAGGCATTGGGGCTGCTGGAAACGGTAGCCCTTGGAAAGGGTGCTGGGACAAGACCAAAAGTGGTAGAGGAAAAAAGGGCAAGGAAGAGAAAATCTTGAGAAAATCTTGAGAAAATAGTGATGATGATGATGATGATGATGATGATAATATCCCAAAGCTGCTATGAGAAACACTTTGAGGGACTGGAGTGGCTCAAAGGGGAAACGCTGCTACTGTCAGGAAGAAATCATGTCCCCGGGCACTCCCCCATGCCTAGCAAACCCCCTGGGATGCTCCTGGTATTGCTATCGAACCTCTTGGTGCAGAGCCCCAGGCCCTGCACCGGGTCTGGAGAGGGAGCTCCGCTATGATCCTGCAGTGCCCGTGATGCTGGCAGCTTCACGACACGAGCCACCATAGCCCAAATATGCTGCCTGCCTTTGGTGTTGGGACAGCGGGTCCACAGGGCACAGAAATGTATGTGGCATCTCAGGGCTGCTATTGGACTGGCTCTCTGGTTTGGGCAGCTCAGCTGCAGTCGGTGCATCCCAGTTATTTGACTCCTGTTCAACAGGAGTTCTTGCTTGAAAAGGTGCTTTGGGCTGCAGGCAGCGTGTGGCTCCCGTACCCCTGCGAGAGCATGTCAGCCATCCTCCGTGGTTCTGGTCCTGCATGCTCAGTTTATGTGACTGCAGGGATCATAGTCAAGTTCTGTTCTGAAAATACTGAAATTTTAGCTTCTTTTTTTTCACCCTCTTTTTAAAATTCTTGCTGAAATCTAGCTGAGATTTTTGTAAATGTCATTTGACTCTTTTTCGAATTCTGAATAATATGTTCCTATATTAGATAACTGTATTTTAAAAATATTGCTAGCGTGGCATCCTTATTTAATTTTACGTTTTGTTTTACTATATACAATCATTTAAATGGCTGTGTAATTGTTCTGTAATACCTAGTGTTTGCAATTGAACATACGCGTAAGTGCTGATATAAGCAGGAGATAAAATTATATTGTTATTAAAGAAACCCTTTAGTGATGGGTTATTTTTCTTGTTTAAAGAAATTAAGTACTTCAGTGCAAACACTGATGCCACTTAGCTTCAAAATGTGAGTTACTGTGAACTGCTTTTTTACTCGCTCATGCCAGCATGTAAACAAAATTCATATTTACCTGCGGGCTCTCGTTCACCTGTGGGTGTGATTTTTTTCCAAAGACAAAAGGATGGTTTGTTACTTAAGTGCTAGCCGGTGCTATGGAGAAAACGGCTTCAAACCTCGGCTGAGCCAGAGGTTTCCAGAGCGTCAAGGCTTTCTTACGAGTAAGTCAGGGCTGACTCGCAAAGGTGTCAGCTCAGAGCCTCTAAACATCTGGTCCAGGTGACTTTGTCAGGAAAAGTGGGATTTCCCTGTGTCAGGTGGGGTGGCAGGCCCTTTGTTCAGAGCTCAGGGCAGGACCGGGGTTCAATAGCGAGCCACACAAGACAGGAGAACGTAAGCGATGTAAAAGCACAAAATGTGTGAGCTCTGGTGGAGGGGTGTAGCCCTGCTGGGGTGTTGCTTGGCTTCTGAAAGGCAGAGTAAATTGCACCTGCATGTGTAGGCTTCTGGGTTATTACCTAGGTGTGAATTTGTGATGGTCTCCCGGGAAGGATGTTAATGACCATTTCATTAGGGGCTTTTCTCCGTACAAACAAACATAAACGTGTTGAAGATGAAATTTCGTCCTAAGGAAGAGCCGCATATCAAATTTGATAGTCTTCTAACAATTAAGAAATATATTTAAGAAACAAAATATCTCCTTGTGATTTTAATACTATCAAATAATTGAATTCCTGCAATGTCTTAATCAAAATAATATGAAAATGTTGAATGATGACTACCCATAAAATACAAAAACGGGAATAGAAGCTCTGTTTCTTGTGCGCCCAAGATGGTGTTGACCGAGTGAAAGAGACGTATCCTTGCTCTTACGTTGGCAGTAGTAAAACACTGGTTCCTCCTCTTTAACTGTTCTAACAGCAAAGCATAGTGACACTACTAAATACATCTCACACATGTGGAGAAAAACTGTTTAATAAATAACGGCCACAGTACATTTCTTCTGCCTGTAATTAAAAAACAAAAATCTGTTCAAAATTATTACAATTGATGTGTCCTCCCACAGTAACATATTTTTGTGGTTTTTTTCTATTCAGCTGTACAAAGAAATAGAAATCTGTCAGAAAATTACACAGCACATTCAAATAGAGAAGTGTGATACATCCTCTGATATTTATGGTGAGTTTCTCTCCTTGATTTGTTTTTACTTTTCTCCCAAGTCAGTTCTAGTGTGTGCAGATTCTTGCTTGCTATTCACTGATATACCTGAAAGGCCCGTTGAATACAATAAGAAAAGCACATCGGATTCCTGTGCCATCCACAGAAACCTCGCTCCCCTGCCCTGAAGCAGGACGGTTTTATTTACCGTGCACTGAACACTGTGTTTCCTGGTGCCCGAGCTGTAGGATGTGCAGCTCTTTGATGAGCGCTACAGTGGCAGAAAGGACAAATGTTTTCTTGTTCTTGTAATTTCTCAAAGCACCACCTACAGAGGTTGTGCAACTGAGCGCCGGCGGAAAACAGCGTCTTTTGCTAGTTGTCACATCTTACATGATGCCAGAATCGCGACGTTCACGGGGGCCCTCCTGTGGGGCTTGGAAGAGGACTGCCACTGTGGCTTCTGGCTGCGAGCAGGCTCTCCCACTCCTCACCCCTTCCACCAAGGGTGATGGCAGGGATGCAGCTAGGAGCATCGCTGTGGGTGGGAGGCATCTCGAGGTCTGTGGCTGCTTGGCCCCTTTCCCCACCTGCCGTGGGCATGCAAGGTGGGTCCCTGTCTTGCCCCGACGTTCCTGAGGCTGAAGGAGCCTTGCCCCAGTGCATGCCCAGCCCTCGAGGATGCCCCATGGACTCCTGGAGCCAGCACCTGACACGTCATGCAGATCTGTGTATAAAACATAAACCAGAGGAAGTCCTTCCTGTGTCGTTTCAGCGAAATCCCTAATCTTTACCTGGGGGTGGTCATATTTTTTAGCTTTCAAGTATTTCAAATTACAGACCTCCAGCCTGGTGAGTTTGCCCTTTGGTCTGGCAATTACAGTTCTGTAGTGTATTTTAAAGTTATTTGTGCAACCTACCCTGCGGGAAGCCAATCTGCATCTTTTTACTGTTTATCTAAATATTCTGTTTTAATGACTAGAATAATTCTGAATCCCCAAACTCCTTAATATACAGCTGCAGGCCATTTGAATATTGAGCTCTGCTACAAAGCAGTGGCACTGACTGCACTTTGAATATTGAAGGCCAAAGAGAGAAATTTTAACCAGCACAGCGATGGCCCTAGGTTCGATAATTATGCTGTGCCTGGAAGCACTGCAAGAGTTGGGGGTATCATGGCATTTCCTATTTATTTCTTTTTCTTCTCTTTTTTTAAAATGATAGATGAGAAAGACCGTGAAATGCACTGTCATGTCCTGTGGAATGGGATCAGCTGTGTGAGACACGGGACGTATCTGTTCAGTGGCTCCGACCCTGCAGGAAGTGAATGCTAAATGCACCCCAAAAAAGCTGACTTTGCTCTCACTGAAAGAAAATGGCAAAACTTGCTTTGATTCTAAATGGCAGCAGAATTTCTGTAGTCTGTATGTGTCTCCTAGAAACAATACTGTGTGTTCATACAGTGGCAAGTGTGTGCTGAAATATGTGTGTGCGAGGGAGCAGAGGTGAAGTGTTGGTCCTGTCTTAGTCCTGAGGAAGGTTAGAGTTCCTCCTGAGATCCTTTCCCACCCTGTGTGTTAAGTACCTATGAGTTTTTAGTTCTTCTGGTCTCTTTGCACAGTTAGCGTTGCCAACACATAGTTTTACAATCCAGAGTGAAAGCTACAGCACATTCACGAGCTCTGGCAACATGAAGATCAGAGCTTTAAAATTTTGGCATAGAATCTTTTTAACAGGCTTGCTTAAGGGTTCTTGCTACTGGTTTTGTTTTGAAAAGAAAAAATGAAATCAAAAACGTGACTGCACAGTCTCCAAGCATCTAAGCACCTGTGTAAGGTGGTGTGTGAGCAGAGCTGCCTTTGAGATTGTTTCTCGGTCAGCCGGGCAGCGCCGGAGGCTCAGCCCCTCACAGGCGCTTCAGCAAGTGCTAGGAACAGGGTCAGGAGCCAGTACCGAAACCGAATGTCTAAAGCGCTAAGGAACTGTTTATTCTGGTGATTACTTTTTTTTTCTGTGCGGCTTTGTTCAAGCCTCATACTTCTTGCCCGTTTTAAAAACCAATGTTCAAATTCCCTGTGCCTCGATTCCTCCAGAAGAGCTGGGAAAGTCTTCATCTTGAAAATGTATGAGATTATGAAAATCATTAGTGACATTACCTGTTACTGTTGCTAGTATTCCAGCTATAGCAATAATAATACTTGTAAATCACCTTGAATTTTCAAGATACTTCACAAGCAGCTATTCATTAATCCTGACACTGTAGACTTAGTGCTGTTATCTCCATTTAACAGACACGCTATCAAAGTTAGGGAGGTGAAACACTTTCACTAAGGGTACAATTAGACAGGCCAGTTCAGTTCACTAGCCTGGCACAAAGGTAAGATAATAAAAGAAGTTAATAGCTATCTGCTGGCCTCGCAAGCTCTTTTCGGCCAGCTGAGAGATCCCGGTGCTGGGGAGGAGGCAGAGCTGCCCCTTCAGGCATTGGCAGGCCTTTGGAGCAGCTTCGCCATCGTGCCTGAGCACACCATGAGTTCAAGCGATGTAAAGAGGACGGAGCAGAGCATTTCAGGGAAAGCTCACCTGGAAACATTTTGTAGTGTTTCTACTCCCACCAGGGTGCCTGTGGTAAGAGGCACTCCTGGAGCACCCTGCCAGCGTGTTGGAACTTGCCAGCGTTACATCTGTTGGTGTGATGCTGTTGCTGATGCCTCGACACATCCGTTCTTGCCTCTTTCACTGGTACCAGCCTCTTTGCAAAGGTTGCGTGGGCAGAAATCAGGGCGCACAGCAGTAACAACCTATTGCTTCCAGCTCCTGTATGTACCAGGAACATACTGGCATTTTTGTTATCAACCGTCTATCTTAGGGGGCCGAGGTAATTCTCTGAAGGCGGATTTGTTCAGGTGTGGTGCTGGTTCAGTGAGGCCATGTGCACTCATAGATGCAGACTTTTGTTCTCCTGTCATCAAAACTTTGCAGTGAAGAAAAGGCTCTGTCTGGGTCACCACCCATCTCTTCACACCTGTGTTTCAGAGTCCAGGCACAGTTTGATAATAATCTTTTTGGCAGTAATGCCAGCTTATGCAATCGCTGTCAATTCCACCCACTCCTGCCCTTCCTTCCTCTCATGCAAGGCTAGTCCACGTGTTTGCGTGGAGCACCTGCAGAACTCAGCCAGACGGAAACTGTACATTCATTCTATACATGTGTGTATACAAACTACGCGTACATGTTTATGCATATATGCAAGTGTGTGTGTGTGTGTGTGTATATGCAGGCATACATATACATGTATCTGTACGCACAGACACTTGACTGAGGTTATTTCCCATCTGGATGGGTTCCCTGCTCTGCTTTACTGCATGGCAGTGAAAGCGCTGGCACCGGCAGTGAAGTGGGACAGGAATGCTGCTTCAAATTGTTTAGCGGATCCAGCCACATCAGAACTGTGGAAATAAAACAGTTTATCTGCACTTCGGGTATGGTCACGTACCCTGTCTGCAGAGGGGTTGAGTGTATTTGAGAGATGACCATTTCAAGGCTGTTGCTAATTGCCCATCTCTCATCTCTTAAAGGTGATGACAACATGTCATTGCTCCTTACACATGTTCTGCTCTGGATTTTTTTTTTAATGAAAGCCGAATTAAAAAGCAGGTACACCTGCCCTTAGCGCTGACAGATTGCAGGAGGCAGAGGTCTTCTCGCGGACAACGGAAGCTTTGGACTGCTTGGGTATACCTTTCTCTTCACAGTTAGCCGCAGTGCGAACTTGAGATGCAACTCAGCCTTGTTTTAACTGTATGGTGGTTGGCTGCAAAGCAGCATTTCACTTGCAAAAGGGTGACGGTACGAGTAACTGATAATTTGTGCTGACTCAAACTGCAGTCTTGGCCATGTTCCACTGTGCTTCTGGTTAAGGGTTCTCCAGGTAGGCTTTGCAGTGATGACAACCAATAGCTACTATTTTTTTACAGCTGCTCTTTTGTTTAGTCAAGAGTTTTTCTCTCTGCCAAAGTTGGTGTGTTGAGTGAGCTTCACAAATTTCATTTTACTCAGGCTGAGGAGCTCGCGTACGCATTCCAAGTAGCTCAGTAAGTCACAAAGGGCCATATGCTCCTCGCTTCTAGGCTGCCACATTCTTCCCCCTCCTTTCTTCTTTTTTAAATGATGGATGAAAAAATAACTTCTCATCTGTAAGCACCAACTTGAAGGGAGTCCTAAAGTCGGAATAAGCTCCCAGCGCATCTGCTTCCTCTTGGCTGGTGGCTGATTCCATGGCGAACAAGCGTCTCCCCCCAGAGGTTTGTAAATGTTTTTCTAGTCGGAAAAAGAGAGAGCAAATAGTTGCCTATACTCGTTTAGGGAGTAATGAAGTTTCAGAAAGGCAAATGTTCTGCTTTAGATAACTCTCACCAGTAAATAAATAAACCCTATTTAACTAACCACACTGTATTTCCTTTATGCATTGTTATCTTACATGGTGTCAAACACAAATGGCAGAAACATAACCAAAACCAAACGTAACAGTACCATTTGCAGTACCATTAAGGCTGTGTCAGTACTTCCATTATAAGGCTGGTCTACGGGTCTCTAGTGTAGCTATAAAATGCGCGCTGAGCTGAGACTTAGCAAATAGCAGGTCATGCCAGGAGCAGCTGAGAACAGAAAGAGGAAGAAGGGGAAGCTGCGTTTTTACAAACTTGTCCAGTCCAGGAATTTAAAAAAAGTAAAGGTTGGCATTCTGCTTTAGCAGGCGCTGTTATGCCTTGTCTGAGATCAGGATGGCATGTCAGCCATAGCTCTCCGTTTCGTGGTTGGGTCACAGACCACATCTCTGCGCAGCTTTTGTCTGCAAACAGCGAAACTTCTTGAAGTGACCTTTTGTGGCAAGAGAATTGGAAGTTCGTTCCAGCATTTTGATGCTGTGGTATCCTTAAATAAAGCTGTAGATGATTTATGTATAAACTCAGAAATTCAGTTCAGGTTTTTGTTAAAGCAACTTTTGTTTTTTAACTTTCTCTTTATGTTTGAAAAGGTAGATGGGAAAGGAGAAGGGAGGAATTCCCGACTGCTCGCTGCAGGGACAGCACAGCCTTACCTGNTCTCTTGTACTGGGGAGCTCAGAACTGGACACAGTATATACAGTATATAGTCAACTTCTTTTAATTTTGAGTTGCTATATATGTAGCAGGGTCATCATGTCCCTTGCAGCTAGCAAGAGGATCAGAGGTCCTCTCAAGTCAGTGACCACAAGATAAACGGGTGCAGAAGAAGTCATCATAGTGCTCTCCGTGGCTGGGGTTACTGCCTCTGGTTTTGCTTCAAGCCTTTGCAGGAAGCATGACAGCACTTGGACCAGAAACCTGCAGAGATAACTAGGCTGCCAGGCTTGTCCCAGGGCACAGCAGGATACAGTTTAACTGCAGCTTACCCATGCTGAGGTCAGTCCTGACGCTGCTGTGCCCTTACTGCTTTTCTCATTCATTGCCCTTTCCAATGTGCAGGCACTGCCGCTCAAGCAGTCACGGGAAGGGCTGTTCAGGGAGCTGAGCAGCTGAAACCTAAACAGATTTTGAAATGTAACATGGGGAGCATGAAGAGTGAGAAGGCTCTTGTCTCTTCATAACCCATCAGTGTATGCAGAGTCCTCAAAAACAGCTTCAGAGCTGTCTTGGCGAGTGGCTATACGGTCCTGCAGAGCTTATTTGAGAGTTTGTTGTTGCTGAAAGCAATGGGGGCTGGTCTCCCCAAACTGCTCAAGCCCCCTTGCCTTGTGCTGACTCTGGCACTCTGCTGAGCTGATTCAGCTCGCCGTCTTGATAGAAAACTGGCGTGGCANTTAAGGGTTCTCCAGGTAGGCTTTGCAGTGATGACAACCAATAGCTACTATTTTTTTACAGCTGCTCTTTTGTTTAGTCAAGAGTTTTTCTCTCTGCCAAAGTTGGTGTGTTGAGTGAGCTTCACAAATTTCATTTTACTCAGGCTGAGGAGCTCGCGTACACATTCCAAGTAGCTCAGTAAGTCACAAAGGGCCATATGCTCCTCGCTTCTAGGCTGCCACATTCTTCCCCCTCCTTTCTTCTTTTTTAAATGATGGATGAAAAAATAACTTCTCATCTGTAAGCACCAACTTGAAGGGAGTCCTAAAGTCGGAATAAGCTCCCAGCGCATCTGCTTCCTCTTGGCTGGTGGCTGATTCCATGGCGAACAAGCGTCTCCCCCCAGAGGTTTGTAAATGTTTTTCTAGTCGGAAAAAGAGAGAGCAAATAGTTGCCTATACTCGTTTAGGGAGTAATGAAGTTTCAGAAAGGCAAATGTTCTGCTTTAGATAACTCTCACCAGTAAATAAATAAACCCTATTTAACTAACCACACTGTATTTCCTTTATGCATTGTTATCTTACATGGTGTCAAACACAAATGGCAGAAACATAACCAAAACCAAACGTAACAGTACCATTTGCAGTACCATTAAGGCTGTGTCAGTACTTCCATTATAAGGCTGGTCTACGGGTCTCTAGTGTAGCTATAAAATGCGCGCTGAGCTGAGACTTAGCAAATAGCAGGTCATGCCAGGAGCAGCTGAGAACAGAAAGAGGAAGAAGGGGAAGCTGCGTTTTTACAAACTTGTCCAGTCCAGGAATTTAAAAAAAGTAAAGGTTGGCATTCTGCTTTAGCAGGCGCTGTTATGCCTTGTCTGAGATCAGGATGGCATGTCAGCCATAGCTCTCCGTTTCGTGGTTGGGTCACAGACCACATCTCTGCGCAGCTTTTGTCTGCAAACAGCGAAACTTCTTGAAGTGACCTTTTGTGGCAAGAGAATTGGAAGTTCGTTCCAGCATTTTGAAGCTGTGGTATCCTTAAATAAAGCTGTAGATGATTTATGTATAAACTCAGAAATTCAGTTCAGGTTTTTGTTAAAGCAACTTTTGTTTTTTAACTTTCTCTTTATGTTTGAAAAGGTAGATGGGAAAGGAGAAGGGAGGAATTCCCGACTGCTCGCTGCAGGGACAGCACAACCTTACCTGTAGCATGTGCAATTGTTAGGACACGCTGGACGTGGCTGGCTTTTTGTGACTGTTTCACTGGTATCTCTCTAGGTTTCTCTCTGTCCTCTGTGGAAGAGGAAGGGATTCGTCGGCTGTATGTGAACGGTGTCAAAGAGACAGGCCTGGCTTTCAAGAAAGGTAAAAGACTTTTTTAAATGCTTTTGTTATTGTTTGTTCAATCCTGGTATAGACCATGAGCTTGTTGGCATGGGAGCTTTACAAACGCACCAAACCAGGGTCCCAGTCCAAANTTCATTGCCCTTTCCAATGTGCAGGCACTGCCGCTCAAGCAGTCACGGGAAGGGCTGTTCAGGGAGCTGAGCAGCTGAAACCTAAACAGATTTTGAAATGTAACATGGGGAGCATGAAGAGTGAGAAGGCTCTTGTCTCTTCATAACCCATCAGTGTATGCAGAGTCCTCAAAAACAGCTTCAGAGCTGTCTTGGCGAGTGGCTATACGGTCCTGCAGAGCTTATTGGAGAGTTTGTTGTTGCTGAAAGCAATGGGGGCTGGTCTCCCCAAACTGCTCAAGCCCCCTTGCCTTGTGCTGACTCTGGCACTCTGCTGAGCTGATTCAGCTCGCCGTCTTGATAGAAAACTGGCGTGGCAAAAACGCGTGGCTGATTTTCTATCCTGCTAGCAAATGGAGTTGGCTTGTGCTGCAGTGAAGCGAGTGGCAGAAGTGGCACAGTGGAGGGACAGGACTGTGCAGACGTAAACTGGGAAGGAAGAAACGGGGCAGGGAAAGGGGAGCAGTTCTGGCTGCAGGGAGCCTGGAGTTTTGCTCAGCTGTAACCTCTGACCCTAATTTAGGAAAACCCCGTAGGTGGTTCCGGAGGCTGCTGCATATGTCTGTTGAGCTTGAAAAGCCCATCTTTCTCTCCTTACCCCACCTCAGTCCCATACGTTCCCTGGCTGACAAGATGGGGATTCTACCAAAAGCCCTGAGCAGGAGCTGGGGAGTGTCTCTCTGCCAGCCTACACCGGGGAAAGAAAAGTCTGTGGGCTTCTTGTGGGGAGCAAAGAGATTATTTGGGGGTGGGAAGGTTCAGCAGGTCTTCCTTATTTTGCTTTTAGAAAATGTTTCTGTGATAATTTAAATGAATGCATGAACACAGACTGCCTCCTGTGGGGCTGAAACGCTAAAACATTTTTTCAATAATAGGTTGCTCTTCAGAATTGATGTAAAAAGCCACTTCTGTATGAACAGTATTTGACAGGATATTACGACAAGATACCTACGGTTAGCAGAATGCAGGGAGGAAAACTCTCTCTTCCTCCCATTATTTACATTCATGTTTGTGTTTAACTGCACTTCTATAGCAAGTCTAACCAGAAGAGACACAGTATTTCATTTTCAATCTTTTCTCCAATTAGAAAACTTAAATTTTATTTTCTCCTAATAATTTTTATGATTTGTCTTTTTTTTTTCTGTTGGTCTGCGTTAGCTAGACC
Source organism: Steatornis caripensis (assembly GCA_013398225.1). NCBI lineage: Eukaryota > Metazoa > Chordata > Aves > Caprimulgiformes > Steatornithidae > Steatornis > Steatornis caripensis. The sequence goes on along the minus strand of VZSC01012646.1, from coordinate 61,748 downwards.
ATTGTTGGAATTTGAGATGCTTGATTGTACTGAGATAGACACGATGCTTTATCCCAAGTGATTAAAAACAAGGCTTACAAAGAGTAAAGGAAGCCCCAGATACGATGTTTATGGTTGCAGGCATATTAATGTGCTACTATTATGACATGGCATCACTAAGTAGAATAAATGAAATAATGTGAAATGCTTGACTTGCCTTGTTTTGTCCTTGTTTCAAATATGATTTTATGGTCCATTTACTTTGTAGCTGTTCTATCTAGTTCATTTTATTCTCTCCGAAACTGCACGCCACACTACAGTTTCTGGGCACAATTACATGCATTTAGAAAGATCTCAATTTTCCTAAAGAAAACCGAAGCTTTTTAGCCTCCTCCCTTCCACGTTTCTTTCTTAAATGCGGGTAGGTCATCTGTTTCCTGGAGGATGCAGCTGAGCTCTGCTCGCAGCTCAAGCTCATTGAGTTAGGCCTTTCACCCGGGCTTAAGGGTGGCAACACTCGTCCTTTGCGTGATCACCCAGCCACAGGACTGCACGGCACGCAGGCAGGTCACACGCACAGAGCAGCCCTTTTGACCCTCTAAACTCCATCTTTTATCCCTGTAGATGCCAGGATGGTGACCGAGATGCTGCAGTGGCCCTGTTGGTGCGTTGGCGGCCGTTGCAGAGTATGCGTTCCCGCCGGCTGTGCCCAGCGGGCTGGCTCCTGGGGGGATGCCCGCGGAGCATCACCCTGAAGTGGAGACAAAAGCTGCAGCAGTAGGAGCAGACCCGACAATCGGGGCTGTCGGCACTGGCGTGCCCTGGCACGCTGCTTCCCAGCCCTGAAGATTGTTTGGGATTAAACCCTGGTCCAGCTTGCTGTTGTTAGTCAGAGAGCGGGCCCGGCTGGCCAAGGGGAAGATCAGGTTTCCTGCGCCACCTTGGAGGGCTGCACGTCGTCTGTCGACGTTGCTCCATCACCCCGAAGCAAGCGGGAGTCAGCTCATTCCTCTTCAGATCCCCTTTTCCCTTGGGCGCTGATGCTACAAATAAATAGCTCCTGAAATCAGACTGGAAAAAAAAAATGGCTAACGTACCAAGCGCTAAAATTTGCCATTTGAAGATTTATGTGCTAGGATGTGATTCAGACAGGGACAGAGAGGAGGCCATCTGAAATCCTACACCATATGCCCTGGCGGAGTGGGAAATGTTTTCTCTCCTCCTAGGTGTATGGATAGGTGGCCGCTTCCAATAAAAGCCGTCACTTGTATGGAAAGTCAAAAGCAAGGATGGAGCCAGCCCAGCTATCCCATTCTTCCCCTGTCCTGTGTGCAGTGCCTCAGAAGTCTGACTCTGTCCTGCAGTATACATTTATTTACCAGCAATACGTTGTGTAGGGTGGCTTGCTGAACAGTGGCTGTTGCCTTGCAGAGTGATGTGAAGAAAAAGGCAATCGATGTCTTGTTGCTGGTACATTGTGAGGGACTGCCTAGGCACCGCGCTCTTAGGGATGGTGCTGGAGTACCAGCCTGACAGCGGATCCCGCAAAAGTCCATCAAATTTCAATATAATTTGGAGTCATAGATGTTTACTTTATGTCTAGACATAACAATGTCTGGCACTTCATAAACACCCCACGGAGCTCCTTGATGTCTGTGGGTAGCAGAAACCTTACCACGCAAGTCTTACCTGTTCCTTTCTGCATTGCAGGCCTGAAAGCTGGCGATGAAATTGTGGAGATTAACAAGAAAACTGCTGAGGATCTGGACTCAGCTTTGCTGAAAGATGCCCTTGTTCAACCTTTGCTGAGTCTTACCGTGCGCACCTACCCTGAGATAGAGGAAGGGCAGAAACTAATGCAGCCACCACCACGACGCTTGGAAAACCCATCTGACTTGAGTGACGGTGCACTGGCTTTTGCTGGGAGCAACCAAGGTATTGGGTTCAATGTAGAAATTGCCTGAAGGAGGATTCCCGCTTACAATGTGCTGGTTTAATCCTATTGATCCCTGCATGTAACTTCCATGGTGGAAGTGAGAGGAATTACAGTCTGAATGCGCTGGGCAGACAGTATGCGGGAGCTCCGGAAGCTCTAAGGCATAATCTGCGGTAGCAGTGAAGGATGACTCTGTAGACGGTTAGACTATGAAACGTGTCATTGCCAAATACACGTCACATCATCCAGTTGTGCCTACAGCAAGTCGCAGAACTAATTGCTCACTTCTGGGCTCCTCGGGAGGTGCCTTTACCTCTGGATTTGCCCACAGGATATACGTATGGCAGGGGATAAGCATTTGCCCTGTCTGGGATTAGCCAGGAGCACAGGAGCCCTGTGTGTTTGATGAGATGCCTGAATAACTCATAAGGACAGTTCAAAACACCTAAAGGCGGGAATTGCCATTACGGCCAAACGTATCTAACTGGTCCCACAGCACGCTGCGGTGGGAAGGAGCCTTCCTGCCCACACGCTGCCCTGTGTGACTGAACTGGCAGAAAATTAATCCCTAGCAAATAAGAATTGCTTGCCGCTAGTTTAGCTTCCTGAATCAGTTGAGGACAAGCACCAGTGCTGGGATAAGAGAAATGGCTGCAGAAGAGCAGAATCGCCTCCTTGGCAGTTGCTAGCCGTTGCCTCTTTAAGACAGCAGTGTTGGGAATTGCACTGGGATAGCAAGAAAGCTCCCGCACCATGTCTCCCCTCACTTGCCTGCTTAGTCAAGTCTTACTTGCTGTCTTCTAAATGCTCGCTCCTTACTCAGAAACAGGAGAGGATACTGGACGTACCTACTTGCTTTAGTTTCTTGGAATAATTTAAGAAAATTAATGGAATGGCCAAAAAGAAGTCATTTTAGATAATCAAAACTGTTCTGAGCTGAGGTAAATTTTGACTTTCAGTGAAAAGTAAACGGCATCTGAATACGTCAAGATACTTTGTTTTCTCCCCAAAGTAAAGGTTTCAGAAATGTCAAAATAATTGTTTTGACAACAATGAAATGGTTTTGGTTTGGGCACTCAGAATAAAAAAACTGGAGTGGGAGGAGAGATGTTAATGCACTTCACCGGGGTTAAAGTCAGCCTTCTCCAAGGACGTGTCCATCTGATTGCTGCAATCACTTGATGTAGGGACTTCTGGGATGAGTCTGGGTGCAAACTGGAGCTAACTCAGGAGCAGTGTGGGTGCATTAGTATGATGCTGAGCTGGAGCAAATGAGCTACAGTGACAGACAGTTTGCTTGGGCTCAGGACCAAGGTGACTCAACTCATCTCTGCCTGCAAAGGGTCAGGGAGGTACAGCCTGCCTTTCAGCATTTCTGGATGCTGCTCTGGTTTTGCTTAAAATACTTACTGAAAGTGATCCAGCAAAAATGTCATTGTTCAGGTGGCGGGAACACGTAGTGGGGAAAGAGAAAGCTGGACCCCCTAATCTGACTTTGGGAAGTGTGATATTCGTAGCAAGCGGAATAGCGCGAGCCAGAAAGCTTAAAAACAGCTTATTGCAAATACCTCTGAGGGGACTGATAAAAGCAGCTTCATCTAAGATGCAGGATAAACCCCGAACGACAGTTAAAATTAAACATTCTCACAAGGACATTTTTTTCCTTCTAATTTTCATTGAACTTTTCCTGCTTGGGCTTTTGTGCTGAGCAAGCCTACTCATCTTGTACATTTTTATAGCTGGCCACAAGGTGCCCCCATTTCCTACTTAACACCAGCTCTTTACAGGCCACATCCTTTTGTCCTTGCCTGTGCTTGTTCACTGAAACCCAGAGTGCTGAGTCCTCGTACCCTGGCTTTTCACTGAAGTGAGTTCTGCCCTGGGTGCAAACAACTGGCGACTGGGACTTTTGTATTTATGCAATGCAGTGATTTGTAAGGCAGAGCAGTCACATTGCGTAACACAGGGTCTCAACAGCTGGTCTCAACAAGCAGTTTCTCTGCCACTGTCAGTTCTCTGCGTCATCATTATTTTGAGGGTCTTCGAGGGGTCCTTTTCCGTGCTGAGGGTGACGTAGTGCACGGTTTGCCAAGTGTGTCTGAAGAACTTAGCGTTTGCCTTTTAATATTATCCAGTAATAACCCCGCGTGCCCCATGTGAAATGAAGACATGCTATGTGGCTAGTGGACACATCACGGCAAAATCAGACCTCCCGCTTCTGTTGCTTTGCAGACATGAGTTCCTTTGTGCTGCTCCCGACTCGAGTCATGTCTGTCCTCCTTTGCAAGCTTCTCCCGACCTGGGTTTTTGTGGTTATCGCAGTGGTGTGGAACGGCTGCTTGTTTTCCCATGTGCTGCAGTGAGCATGTGAACTTCCCGGTGGGCCGAAGCGTCTGCTTCTTAAATAGCTCCCCAGGACTGGGGATAAGCTTTAGGGCTTCCTTTTCCCTTCAGATTTCCCTCGGTACAGCTGCCCTTCACTTTTGGTGTGCTGTAGTCAGCTGCCTCGCGCTCTCTGTCAGGCCACAGGCGGCACAGAAGCTACAGCTCTCTTGACATTTGCCTTCCTTCAAAGCGCAGGAAGCGTTGAGACGGGTATCGCCTTCATTCGTCCTCAAAGCGGAAGGAATACTTCTTTAACCAACGGAAGCAAAACAACAGCTCATCAGCAGATGCGCAGGTTGTCTCTGGCAGCTTCTGAAAGCGCCTGTCGTTGCCATATGAAATACGCCTCTGAAGAGCAACGTTAAGGCGATGTTTAAAGCTGAACAATACCGATGCTCTAATTTGGGATCACTTAGTCTGAGGTGGGAGTGAGTGAAATCAAGGATCTGCACCCAAGTGTGCGATTGGGAGGCAAGCGTTTTGACCTTCCCCATCAATTTCTCCCTATTTAGGTGTTTGTAGAACACAATGTTTTAGTGAAGCCTCTCTTCTTCTGGCCCTGTGCTTTTTCTGGGATTCGGTACCTCAAATAGGATCCACATGAAATTTTAAAAAGGGGTGTGTGATTTTATTTGGGAGACTGTGGCTGTATCTTAGATTTTTGGTCTCGGCTACACAGCTTCTTGCAGAGACCAGTCAAGCATGAAATACCCACTGACCCATTTATTTGTGTCCTTGTTGATTACTGGCAGTTTGGCTGGCTAGGCACATCCGCTCGGTGATTTCTGTTATATGCTTCGCTTATAGCATGCAGATTTTTTCTTCGGTCCTGAAGTACTGTAGCCTCCCTTTCTGCAGTGGGGTGAGACGTTTCTGAGCCAGAATGGCAGCAGGTATAAATCACCTGTAGGCACATCCATTCTCCAAAAATTCAGGGTCTGGTTGACCAATCATGCTCATGTCCTATCATTATTTTCCTCAGTAGCAATTCCTCATTAGCTATGAAGGCAGCAAAGGGTAGATTTTTTGCGTGAGGCAAATCATATTGTGTGTTTTCAACAGAAAGATGTCGCGTGACATTTTTTTTAAGGAAGCTTTCCTAGTACCTTATTACTCAGTGGGAGGTCTTCCAGGAGCAAAGCGGGGCTGTTTCTGGGAGTAGACCTCCCTGAAGGGACTGCCAGTGCTCCTGTTAAACGCGACGTCTCTTACAGCTGTTTCATTATCTGGAACTACCTTGTATACGCTGAGGTTGGGGTTAGAGCTGCAAATCAGCTCTGTGGCAGCGGTTACTTCATTGTGTTTACTTAACAGGTTATTCTTGAAATGGTCTTGGATTTTATACCTCTAATTGACGTGAAAAATACCGTCTTGGGTATGATACATAGTCCCCCCTAGGAATCCGCTTTGCATCAGGCTTGCAGAGCCACAAGTTTTGCTCTTTTATCTATTATTGTTTTTCCTGGCTTTCAGTATTCTTTCCTGCTAATGCAGTCCGCATAAATCTGGTTGAGGAGGACTAGCTCTTGTTCTCTCTGGAGACCCACAGCATGTTTTCCTTATTGCCTAAAAGGATCAGTGGGAGCTGTCTCGCCTCCCCATGAGGAGTTTTTTTCTCCCCATTCTGCTCCACTCAATCCAGGGAATGAGACGCTGAAAGCTGGAAACACAGCATTGCATCACCCCATACTCATAAAGAAGATACTTTTTTATTAGAAAGGGATTTGGGAATGAGAGTAGCATCCATACTTGTTTGTGGTCTCCCCACAACTCGCTACCTTTTTTACTCTGGAGTAGAATTTCTGAGGTTTAGGCTTTGGATGCTCCTGTATTTTGGAGACCTCTGGCTTGAGGGATAACTGCAGGGATAACTGTGAGCCATATAAATCACCGTGCAGAACGTGTAAATGATAAAGAAGTATAGTCCTGTTTTGAATGGGTATATTAATCTTCTAGATATGAAGCAGCTAGGTATTTTTAAGGAGTCCATTATTTTGTCATTCAGAAAGCAGGAGGACCAGAGGCTGAAGTTAACACACACTGTAAAGAATGTGGTATAAAACTGAAACAAACTTTCATTGCACTATAAGAACGGCCACTATTTTTCATTCCATCCTCGGCCTGTCACAGGACCCCTCCGGATAAGTAATTTGGATTTCAGAACAAGCTGAGACTAACAGTTACCTTTGTTTCTTCAGGGTTACTTTCTTGAAGCTGACAACTAATTTCATGCCTTTTGTACCATGTTAAAAAATATTGTTGTCATTCAGTGCTTGATTTAACAATTCCAGGGGCATTTACTGCAGCAGCAGTCTGAGGGTCTTGCATAGAATTAATCAGAGACATGTAGAACCGTTGTTCATGAGATCTGTCTTCTAAAAGCTTAAAAGCCAAAGCTCAAGGGTGTTGCCTTAGTCAGCATTGCATTCAGAGCTCGCATTCCTGGCTTTTCTAAAGTCTGCCTGAGCTGCTGTTGAAATAAGCAGCATGGCTATTAGCACGATAGTTTTTGCATCATGGCTTTGGGTTTCTGACCCTTCCTGGGGCACAGCTGCGCTAAGCATACCCGCTCGTGGCACAGCTGCACTTCATGGCACAGCTGCAGTAAGCGTGCCCACCTGTGGCACAGCTGCAGTAAGCATACCCATTCATGGCACAGCTGCAGTAACTGTGTGTGCTCATTGCACAGCTGCAGTAAGTGTACCTGTTCATTGCACAGCTGCAGTAAGTATACCCGCTCATGGCACAGCTGCAGTGAGCATGCCTGCCCGTGGCCCAGCTGCAGTAAGTGTACCCATTCATGGCACAGCTGCAGTAAGGGTGCCTGTTCATTGCACAGCTGCAGTAAGGGTACCCACTCATGGCACAGCTGCAGTGAGCGTGCCCGCTCATGGCACAGCTGCAGTGAGCGTGCCCACTTATGGCACAGCTGCTTAAGCGTACCCGTTCATTGCACACCTGCAGTAAGCCTACCTTCTTACTGCACAACTACAGTAAGTGTACCTGTTCATTGCACAGCTGCAGTGAGCGTGCCTGTTTATTGCACAGCTGCCGTGAGCATGCCTGCCTGTGACCCATGGGTCTCTGCCCTGCGCTCTCTTGCCATGTCACTGCTCCCCTTGCTGACTCCACGAGCACGAGGCTGCAGCACGGTGCCTGCGGAAAGAACGGCAAAGGCTGGGTTGTCTTGATCTCAGTGTCCCTCATTTCCAAAGTCCCCAAGAACGTGCTTTGTTTTTACATCTGTGGAAACCCCTGTTTTATTCCAGAGGGGCCACTCGAGCTTATTACAAGTGTTTGACCAGGCTGCTGACCTGGACAGGGTGAAAGGTGACTGTGGTACGGCTGGTGCTGGGAAGGTTTCATTGAATCTGCATTTTTCACCAAGAAGAGTGAATGAACTGAATGACATTCAGCATAGATTTCTCTATACTTGCACAATTTATTACCTAGTTGAAATGGAAAGGGAAGCAACAGAGTTCTGTCAAAAGGGAAAGAGAATTACAGGGCTTGTTCTGTAGCTTCCCAGGAAAGGCAGAATTCCCCAGTTCGTTCCTGTGCTGTTCTTGGTCACCCAGTTGACTGTAACTGTGATGGTTGTAGCTGGGTTTTACAGGTCTTGGGAGATGTTTTCAACTCTGTGGGTCTTCCCAATGGGACAGAATACCCCAGCGTAAAAATGATGTTTTCTTCTTCTGTGTTTCAGTGTTTCGAAGCTAACCAGAATTCTTCTAAAAAAGAAAAAAATGCATGCTTGCCTTTTTTATTGTAGATTTATAGGTGAAATTTTGCCTCAAGTAAAAACTTAATCTGAGAGACCGCTCCCTAACAGTTTGTATTAAAATTGTTCCGTTTATGATAGATTCTCTTTTGAAAGGTCCTCTGTTCTCATAACAGGGCTGTTCCCCAGCAGCCTTTAGAAATGATGCTTTCTGTTTAAGGAAGTTGCTGTTGAACTGCCCAAGTGATACTTCTTTTCTTTTAGGACTGCAGACAAACATGAGCTTTTCGGTGGAAAGCACTTGTCCACTGGAACCTTTGCAGCACTGCTCACGGGAGCACAGGCACCCTGGTGTCTTTGCTGGGATTCAGCTGGGGTGGTCGTGTTCTGCCTGATCCGTATTTCTTCTGCGGCTTCAGCTCGGATGGGGGTCACTCCTTATTTCCCGCTGGAAGTGATTAAGCAATCTCTGTACTTGACTTCTAGTATCGCCGAGTTTCATCGGTGAAAGAAGTATGGAGGAGCACAACGCACCTTTTGCAGGGGGAGAGCGGTGGCAGGCGGGCAGGGAAGGACACTGGGCCGAGCTCCTCGGCCCCTGCCACTTGCCAGCTGGCTGCAGCAGTCCCAGAGCTCTGCCTCAGTCACACAGCAAGGTGTTGTGTGGGGTGCTGAGATGTGTAAAACAACCTGCTTAGGAGGCTGAGGCACCTTAAAGTTACAAACCAAAGCTTTCAACTTCCCGAGCCTGTTGCTTCTGGCCCGCGGTGCGTAACATGCTGGCAGATGGCTGCCCTTGCCAGCGCTTCCCCGCTGCTGCCACTGAGAGGACTAAATTCAGCATTGTCCATTCCACATACTTGGGAATAAGGCCTTGAGATGCAGCGTTTTCTGATTTGTATGCTGCTTTTTGTGTTAGTAGGATGTGCACTTCTGAGCTTTGCACAACACTGGCAGAGCTTGGCTGGGAATATTTATTTCCACTGCATTAAAAAAAAAAAATAAACCTGGCACCAAGAAGTGTGCTTTAAGAGCAGTACCAAATATTGTGGAAGTCTCATTAAAATCTCGAGCGACAGCAACCCTGCAAATTGGAAGCAGCAGCCGTGGAAAATTCTAGCCAAGTGTTGGCATGGTGCTTAAGCTGTACGTGATTCTCCAGGCCTTTAAGTCCCCACACCTTTGCTCCAGTGATATAAGACTTCCTTTTATTTTGTTAGTTCTCACCATAAGTAGGAATTATTTAATGGGCATTAGTCATAATTAGTCATGCTGAGGCAACTTTGGAGCTTGTGTGACCTCCATCTGTGCTGGTGACCACATGGATTTGACCCCCTTTTCCTGCCGCTTTTTGAATTTCCCTTTCTAATTCCTTAATGTCAAGTGAAGCCCATGCGTTATCGTCCCTAGCAAATGGTAGTGGCTGGGCAGCGTTCAGGTGCTGCGGAAGGAAGTGAGCACATCGTCCTCAGAGCTCCTTGCTGAGCTAAATATTTACAGGGCAAAAATAAAATGATGTAATGAACCTGACAGAAATGGGACGGTAACTGGAAGGTATTAAAAGGCAGGAACGTGCGGCCTTATTGAACTGATTGCCTGCGTTTAACAACGAGCAGATAAACCTGCTAAAGTTGACGTTGGCTTCGGCAGCTTAAGACATTAGAAATACCCTGAGCACATGTACCGTGTGACTGCTCATTAAGGCGTAAGTGAAAGATTGCTGTCTACTGGGTAAGAGTGTTTATACTGCAGGAAACAGATTAAGTGGTGTTTTAATATACAGGAAAAGAAAAAGTGGTAGCTTAAAAGCAAAAACGAAAACCTCCAAACAAACATTATTTTCCTTGACTTGGGGTGAGAAACAGCTGTAAGATGTATTTCACACAGCTTATAATGGGAAATTAATTGCAGTTAAAAAACGCAGACTGCCCAAACCAAATTATGACATGTAGCACATTTTTTCTCATATTTTTTAATGGATAGCTTAAGGGTTTTAAGAATTTTTTCGCACATTAGTAGAGAGACCAGAAAGCTGATAGTCCAAGTTGATAAAATCTGGGCAAGGGTCAGAAAACCTAAATCCTTACAGAAAAAACACTTCTTCAAATAGATTTTGTGTTGCCAAACAACCCCTACAGGCACATCTTTTTAAAAGGTAAACCCTATCTTTTCAGAAGAGAGGCGTGTTTTTCAGCAGCTCAGCTATGAACTACCTTTTATGTCCTTTTAATTTCATTTGATGTCCAATTTAGCTCCATCCCAGTATGCAGAATATATTCTGAATTTATTTCTGGATTTCTGAATTCCAATTTTTCCAAGTTATTTCCAGACTCAGCATAAGTGGATAACTTGTACAGTCGTGCAAATTGTTTTTGGTTATGGTGGCTGAAAGCTTGCAAGAACAGCGGCTGAAAGTTGGGTACTGAGGAACTCAGACCTGGATCTCTGCCCTCAGTCTTGATGTAGAGAACCTTACCTAGGACGTGTTTGCGAACAAACGTAGTGCGTTAACATAAAACTCCTTGAAAGAAGAGCAGTGGCTTTTCAACTGCAGCGAAGGGGCAGCAGAATTTTTCTTGTTCATTTAGGAAACATATTTCTTAGAGACTGTCATTTCTACATCATGACATATATATAACTCCAGTATAATACAAAGAAATGTACTAGATGTGTGTAATCAGGGTTTGTGTTTTCAAAATCTCTTTATTTTAAAGCAGCTTGCCATTTTATCTGAATTAAAAAGACCATCCACGCTATTACAGCCTTTTTCGCCAAACCACACAGTGTTTAACTGAAATATATCGGTATAGCAGATGTGTGTTATCGTCACTGTGGCATTTTTAGTCACAGCATTGCTGTGTAGCCAAATGCTCCTTATAGATAAATATATGTGACTTACCTAAATTGAAATGCCTAATTGAAGAATAGCAAGTAACATGAGAGTCAGCGAGGGACTAACATAGAAATGGTGCTGCATCTGATGTGCTAAATCACTGTTAATCTTTGTAAAACAGCCATGTTTCAACCTAGCAGTGAATAGGGAGGGGACGGCTGCTGGGCCACTGGATGCTGACGGCACGATAGCGTGCTGCTGGGCTGTTTCTCTTTGTAGGGCTAGCAAACGAAAAAACCCACTGGTTTGAAAAAATTTCTGTTCAGTTTTCCACCAAAACATTTAAATGCTACGTGCTAACACCACAGCCAAAACCAATGCTAATATAGGCTGTTGAATCTTGGGTTTTAAAAAGCGGGGATTTTCTCTGTTGGTGCACCCACTGAACTTTCATGAGGCTTTTCTGCATTACCTGAAGAATAAACGTAATGGAATAAAAGGTATAATCCCTGATGGGACATTCTCTGTCCTATTTGTGTGGCAGGATGCAGGCAGGGAGGCGTACTCAGAAACCTTCCTTCCCCATCCAGCCCCAGAAGTGGCACTGCAGAAAAAACTCTTCCTTGTGGGCTTGAGGGGAGGAGAGGCGAAAGGTAAAAGGCATTAGTGTCTGGACGCAGCTGCTGTAAAGTATCTCTTTATGCTGGCTTGAAGGTCAGTTGAGGCATGCAAGAGTTTCCTGGCAGAGCTCAGTCCATCACTGGTCATTATAATCTGCCCTAGCTCGAAGCTGAATGTATATGAAATCTGTTTTTCTGAAAAAAAAAAAAAAAAAAAAA